>CAUYRT010091099.1:0-18604 GCA_963574885.1 Lepilemur ruficaudatus | reverse complement strand
GGGAGGCTGAGGCAGGAGGATTGCTTGAGCCTAGGAGTGTGAGGTTGCTGTGAGCTAGGCTGATGCCACGGCACTCTAGCCCGGGCAGCAGAGTGAGACTCTGTCTCAATAAATAAATAAATAAATAAAACTCTTTCTTATGACCTCCACTGGCCACAGAAGTACTCCTGCTGCTGAGATAGAACAGAGCAGCTGTTGAAAAAAGCAATACATAACTGTTTGAGAAAAGAACTGAAAACAAATAGTGTGTTGATTGAAATGAGGAGAATTAAGACTTATGAAAGCCTAGTAATCTCTAAGACCCTTCTATTTCCCCTTTTCCTCTTATTCCCATTTGCCTCCCAGTGCATCTTGAATTTCATCTTCAAGATTTTCGGAGCTAACCAGACTTAAGCTGATAACATCATGGCTGCAATACTGCAGCTACCCCTCAGAATTGCCCTGATCATTGTGTCTTTTCTCACTTTAGTCTAATGATTTGAGTATAAAGACAGAAAATAGTATATACTCTATTCCACTCATTTTACCAAGCAATGGAATTGGAGAGAATCAAGAAAGATCAAGCCCACTGTCACTAACTGAATGGGATGCTCAAGATATGTTTATTGCTATTAAAGTCATAAACAAGGCACTATTTTTTCCAATTTACTGTAAGTTATGGTATGACACAGCCACATTTACTTATAGCTTTTGATCAAGAATTTTGGGATGGGAATAGGTGCCACAGAGAGAAAAAGAGAGGGTGGAGAAGAAGGAGAAAACGGGAAGAGGAAGGAGAAGGAGAGAGACAGAGACAGAGAGAGACAAAAGAAACTTCACCAGTGAATCATAGAAGTGAGTGTGTTCTGTGCAGAAGCCACTTTCATAACAGCTCCTCAGCCATCACTACTGGCCAAAGAACACACATTCACTGAACAGTTAGTCTAGCAGAGACCATCTCCTATAGTTTATGATGCAGCTTCCTGCATGAGTTTCAAATGATCTTTCTCTAGACCTTCTTTATATAGAGAAAAGAAAACAGTAAGTATGTAACCTACAGCTTTCTTGTTCTTCTGGAGTGTCAAGCTCCAGAAATGTTTTTGTGTGGGGAAGATTGAATCCAGTATAAATTAAAGTTAAATTTGTCAATGTCGTTTTAATTAGTTTGGACAACAATTAAACAAGAGTGTGTGTAATGCAAGATGATTTAAATGTTCTTCATTATGGTCCTAGTGAAAGGCAGCAGGAAAATGAACCCTAGTTCAAAATGCGGGGATAATTGGTCTTGAAATCAAATCATATGTCTATTTTCTTTGAAGTCCTAAAAGGATGAATGGGTAATGAAAGTCAACAGACTGTTGCTTTCCTATAAACATTTTGCCTAAAGCATCAACATTTGATGTGAGAGGGGGGGACAAAAATTTAGATAGTTTAATCATGCAAAGCTTTTGGCTCTCATTTGAAATGAAATCCTAAATTTTGAATAAGCTCAGTTGTTTTTAGTCCCAGCTGTGACAATTTTTGGTGTGACATGCATCATATTGGGAATGCATTGAAGATAAAAAGAAAGAAAAAGCCAATTTTGCTTGGAGGAAAATGTAAAACCAGACAGGCTAACAAGAGTGCTCTTACTCCTAGAGAGAAATCCCACTGTTATAAGCCAAAGAAATTATGCTATTTCTTAGACTTATTTCTTTGCTAAGTGTTACTATCTACAAACCACTGGACAGCACAAACAGGTAGGGGTAGTTGGAGGTTGAGGAACAATCTTTATCTCCTTTATGATATAATTGCTATATGTGATTGATTTATAATAAATGAAAATAGGAATATTTGAAATTTGGAATTTTCTCAGAGTGCATTCATGTGAACCTTTTTCATTTTGAGAATCAGTAAAGTTTTCAAACCCCTTTGCCTCCCAAGCACCTGAGAAAGCCTTCACTTTGTATTTCTGCCTGAAATGTGTGTAACTTCTTTAGCTGATGTGCTTGACACAGGGAATCAAAGGTGGGCTATAAAAGTCAATAACGTCTCAAAGCTGGATTTTGCAGGTAATGACATGGCTCTACTGGGAGCACTTAGGCAACTCGAAGATGCAATGCAAATGTAAATGATTGTTCGTATTTTATCACCGTTATTGAAGTTGCATAATAACTCTTGTTGTTTTTGTCATTTAAAGTAAAATGTGATGGTTTAATACAATACAGATTTGAATTTCTTCTCTTTAAAGCTAATTCTAAAAGCAGTGGTCCAATTCAGAGAAGAGAAACCAAGAAAAAAAGCTTAGTATTCTTATGATGACTGAACTATAGTCATTTCTCAATTACCTGGACCCCACCAAAAATCACACATAGCAGTAATTTTTGATATGTGTATTTACTTTAAGGATTCCTTTTATGAAAAAAAAAATTGCTAGAAGGGGGAGGGAAAGGCAGCTGTGTAAGCAGGTGTTCCTAAGTCTGCACAAAAACATGCGTTCCCAAAACACAATAAAGTGGCTTAGCCACCTACAGATAATTGATAATTTATCATTTTGTTCTTCACTTGGCCACTGCTGAGTAGCTCTGGCCTACCTAGTTATTGGGCTTTTTTGAACATTTCCAATGGTTTTGTCTCAGTAGACATGTCCAGATGGTTCTATCTCTATATAGGGTGTCATTTGGCAGACTTTGGAAAAGATGAGGTAGAGTTTGTAGTAGAACCTGAAGATTGATCTTAGAAAATTGTTCTGTACAAATGCAAAGATTAGGGAAGAAGGAAGAAAATAGGAAAAGATTTGATCTTTTTTTCTTGGTGGAAATTCTTTGAGGTCACTTTTATTTTAGTACATGTTGCCTGCATATGTTTCTCTGCTTTTTTTAGATTCAGATGCAAGTTTGCAATCATTTGCTCAGCTTATTCTTAAGTTATAGGCAGGATCTGTACCTATAATACGTAGCTATCTGTTGACAAAGCTCTTAGCTTCTTAAAACAAATTGCATCCAGTCCTATAATTTCATTTGACTGATGTGATTTTCCAAAGTATGCCAGTCTTAAATGCATTCATTTGTGATTTTTTTTCCAAATCAGTAACAATGAAAGATAACAACTCTTTTCCACATCTGTCGTAAGTAGTAACTAGAACATCTTTGAAACTTTTCTCCCTAGTCACCTTCCTTTTTGGGCAAAAGTGACAATTTTCCTTGAGCCATCCTCAATGCTTTCACTTATCACTCCTTACTAGTAATATTAGGTACGAGGTTTTGACGAAGGCACTATATCACATTAATATCCATATATTCATAATTGTAAAAACCCTTCCCTGCCCAGCAAATTTTTACTCCTTCCTTTAAGGCTCAACTCATAGCTCTCTATACCTTTTAACAGTTAATCATGTAGCCACAGTTTATAATTATGAAGTATATAATTATTGGATTATTGTCTGTTTTCATTTCTGACCACCATTATTATAAGCTCTTTGAGATCAGGATCCTTGTCTATTTTTATATCTCCAGCCCCTAACATGTTTCCTGGTACACAACTGGCACTAAGTAAGTATTTTTAAGTGAATCAATTAATTAATGAGTCAGCAAATGACTTTATGTATTATATCCTTCTTGAATTATTTCCTAATCTGTTAAACCACTACCCCCATATCCCACCCTACTGACAGAGTTGAACATTCCCTCTTCTGTATGTCAATGGAAATTTGCAAGTAACTTGGGTGACCAACCATACATCCAGGTTTTCCTGTAACATCCTCAGTTTATGCTGATTGTGTCTGCATAATTGTTAGTAAACACTCCTTTCATTCTCAAAAGTATCGTAGCTTGGGCCAGGCATGGTGGCTCACGACTGTAATCAATCCTAGCACTCTGGGAGGCCAAGGTGGGAGGATCGTTTGAGCTCAGGAGTTTGAGACTAACCTGAGCAAGAGTGAGACCCTGTCTCTACTAAAAATAGAAAGAAGTTATCTGGACAACTAAAAATACACAGAAAAAATTAGCCAGGCATGGTGGCACATGCCTGTAGTCCCAGCTACTTGGGAGGCTGAGGCAGAAGGATTGCTTGAGCCCAGGAGTTTGAGGTTGCCGTGAGCTAGGCTGATGCCACAGCACTCTAGCCCGGGCAACAGAGTGAGACTTTGTCTCTAAAAAAACATAATATCAAAATTAACTTGCCTTAACTAATTTTTACATTCTTACTATTTTACCAGATAGCCAGGACATCGTAATAGCTATCTGGGGAGTATAAAGGGCATGAAAGACAGGTCTTGTTCTCAAGGATTACTCTGAAGTCTGGTTAAAGCCCTAATGACAATTTAGTTTAGAGCCATTTCTTGCTAAATTTTTATAGTTTAATTAATAAACAGCATATGGACACAAGTATACGTGTTAAAAGCCACCATGAACCAAACATTATGGCCCTTATAATGTTGTATTTGTATTTATATTTATATTCATTTGTTATTTGCCCATTATGCATATAACATTTACTTAGTGACATTAAATATCTCAAACTTACAAACTTATTTCAGACTTCAAGCTTATAAACCTGGAAAGACATAGAGCTAGTTCACTTATAGGACCAAAGAAATTTATTCTAAATATAAAATTAGATAATTATGGTTAGCCTGAAGTAAAATACAAAGAATATTTTAGAAGGAAAATAACATAGCTATTGGTAGCACAGATTTCCCCTAAAAAGTTTTTTACATGCAGCATTTCCTCTTGTTGTAAGGGTTTTTAATCCCCTGGGGGTTAGGCACAAAACTGGCTATGCATCAGAATCATCTAGAGAGCTTTAGAATAAACTAAGATTCTCAGCCTCTAGCCCGGAATGATTATATTAGGAACTCTGGAGATGGAGTCCAGAAATCAGTATTTCTTCAAAATCCCCATCTGAACCAGGCATGGTGGCTCACACCTGTAATCCCAACACTTTGGGAGGCTGAGGAGGGAGGATGGCTTTAGGCCAGGAATTTGAGACCAGCCTGGGCAACGTCACTACGTTGGTCTCTATGAAAAATTAAAAAAAATAGCCAGACATGGTGGTGCGTACCTGTAGTCCTAGCTACTGTCAGGTCTAAAGTGGGAGGGCTGCTTGGGGCCAGGAGTTCGAGTTCACAGTGATCTGCGATTGTGCCACTGTACTCCATCCTGGGGAGCAGAGTGAGACCCTGTCTCCATTTTTTTTAAAAATCCCCATCTACTGCCATCTTTTGGAATCACTGGTAGAACTGTCATGGAGGTATTTGATTTCAATGATTTAAAGTAATACTTAGGGCTTTGGGGTTCAGGTAGAAGTACTGAATCTGCCTAAACACATACCCTCCCTAAAACCATACAAGAAAAAGAAATGAAGCGCCCACAACTTACTCCTTCAGCAAAACTATGAGACAAAGAAAACATACAAATAATGTTAGGCGAAAAACAAACAGCACCCACAGTAGTGTAGCAGGTGAGGAAAGCCAAAGGATCCGGGAGAGGCAGAGTAGTGGGCCGCAATCTCAGTGGGAACTTCGTGAGCGTATCTGAGTGCAAAGTGGGCAGGTAGTGCAGGGAGAGGCAGAGGTAGAAGGCATGGAAAGCTCACGGGGAACAGAGGTTATGGACCTTTGAAAAAGGCACTGCTTCTAACGAAGAGGGGCTAACTTGCGGGCAGCAGTGGCACCATGGTGGCGCTGGCTAGCAGCGCATGACAGGGAGGGAGCAGCAGTGATGGACACTCTCCCAACACAAGAAAAGATTTGAAAGTCAAAGGAAATCTGCCCCCAAAGGTTACCAGATATTAAACTTGTATATCACTTAGCAAGAAGAGGATACGCTTGTGATTACAAACAAACAAGCAAACAAACACTGGGAAAGCTGTTCGAACCTTTTCCCTCTTCTAGGGATTCTTCCTGTTAATAGTTGATCCAGAAAAATCCTGTGTATTCAAATTTTAGGAAAAAATTTATTGCATCCATGATACAAGGAAAAGAAAATCACAATTTCTCAATGGAAGGAGAAAACACACCAGGAAGATGTCACTATGATATAGAGGAAAACGGCAGCACTTTGAGTCTTAGTTTTGTAACTTAGTTAAGCAGTAACTTCCCAAAACAGACGTAGAGGAACTTGGAGAAGAGACTGCCAGACCATGCGAGCACGTGAAATAAGAAGTGACAGAACCAAGAAAAGAAATTGAAGGAAAAGACAAAATCATTTCAGAAATGAAGACCAAAGGGGCAAAGAAAAAACTAAGACCACAAAAAGCTCAGCAGTGCCGTAAAGAGTAAAGCATTCTCATTGTCTAGGAAAGTCTCAATATTTGCTGAATGAATAAATGACTAAATTAAATTGTTAAGGGGGGAAAAAAGCAACAAAAACAAATTGCAGAGGGATTTTAGTTTTCCAGTCCTGCATATAAGGAGTTCAGAAGTAACCACTCCATTCTGCAAGAAGTAAAAAGCGGAACAAACTGAGAAATCAGCAGTTCTTAGATCCATCAGAGAAGTGAGGTCATAGGGCAAACTGCTGCACCAGAAATCGGAGAGACAGGTAAATGCAGAGAATTAGTCATGCATTGCTTAACAACAGGGATACACTCTGAGAAATGTGTTGTAAGGTGATTTTTTAAATATATAATTTATTATTCAGTTTATTTTCAGAATATTATGGGGCTACAAACATTTTGGTTTCTTTATCATTGTGCTAACATCATGGGGTGCACTTACACGAACCTGACTAGGATGGCCTACTGCACACCTAGGCCATGTGATACAGATTGCTGCCCCCAGGCTACAGACCTGCACAGCATGGTACTGCGCTGAACACTGTAGGCAGCTGTAACACAATGGCGAGGATTTATGTGTCTAAACATAGAAAAGATATGATAAAAATATAGTATTGTTACCGAGCAGTTAGCGAGGTCTCTGCCTAATGCACATAGAGGCCAATGCCATGGCGCCAGCCTCTGAGAAAAGAAAAAGCATTATTGTAAGTTGACTGGCAAGGAAACGGGAGGAAACGCTCAACTCTGTCCCCCGAGCTGGGGCTGCGTCAGGTTTTATGAACCTAGGGTAACGAGGCATGATCTGATGGGATCTTGCAATGGGGTGATGCCAGGAGGCACGCTGTGACTGGACCATGCTGTGGGGTGACACCAGAGCTCAATCTGGTTGGATCCCGGACCCTGCCATGCACATCTGCTTCATAATTCATTCCCCAGTGCTGGGTTCGAGCACTCAGGTTCTACCTATGGTTGCATGCTTACTTCACCTGGGCATGCTCAAGTTAGGGATCTCCATCCAACCTGGGGGTCCATGACAACTGAAAAACAACTCATAGCTTTGTTCCATAAAGTTGAGCCAGATTGGACTGGTGTGATGACAGTATTAAAATCTTACAGGACCATGTATATGTGGTTCATTGCTGATGGAAATGTCGTTATGTGTCACGTGAGTGTACAACTAACAGAGCAGAAGCCACTGCAGAAACCGGTGCCAGGGTGGAAAATTTAAACTGCACTGATGAATTGCTAGCGGCTCAGCGCAGACAAATCTGAGAGATTAAAAACTCCTGGAGGCTGAGCAGACAATACAAGGTATTCAGATTTTAAGTTTAAAAACAAAAACAAAACAAAACAAAAAACTGCCGAGGGACCCAGTCATAGTGAGGCTCCCACACTTCTGTGAGTTTTACCTTTGAGAGGTCTACCAGGTCCTCACAGTGAATATCTGAATATCGGAGAAAAATCCCCCTCCCCTGTGCTGCTTCTTGTAGGGGAAGGCAGAAAGAACCATTGGAAATAGGTCAGAGCAAGTTCTTTCTTAACCAGGCCTGCCCTCCCAGAGCTCACTGGCCTGGGGAGGGGAGCTGCCAGCAGCTGGCTCCAGCCTTCCCTACTGGGAAGGACAGTAACTCCAGTTCCCTCCAGCTGTCCTGTCCGCTAAGCGTGAGGGGCACAGTCCAGGGGCACAGGCTCCCCAAAGACAGTAAGACCTAATCGAGACTGTAGAGCGCTTCCTCCCCCACACCTCACCCCTCCCTAAAGGCCTGTTGACTGCAGTGCCTGTTACCTAGTGCAACACGGCCACCTGCCAACCAGAAAATTACAAAGCATGGTGACCGTTTCTTCCCCCTAGCCTCCGGGACTATGAGAGTGACTTTTCTTTACCTGTCATAACTTACTTAAAAACACTTAAGCATTAAATATACATAGTCACAATTTTTTGAGTTCACAGGTTAACCAGATCAGCATCCTGTTTTTAGAAATTTCTGAATCAATGAGGGAGTACTTGTTTGTAAGCCTTTTATAGTGGATATTATGTTTGAAATTTATAGATATTTAACATTTACTATTGATTTTCTGTACATTTATAATTTACATTTTTCGGATAGAAAAAACATGCACTCAAGGAGGTGATAAGTAATTCATAAAGAAGAATTTTTTTTCAGAGCTTCCAAATATGCTACTTTCAGATCTGTTGACTCAACATCTGTAAGGAAATGGGTGATGATGAAAGAATGACTTCTCAATAAAAATTTGAAAAGGTGTCAAGGATTAATTTGAAAGAGAAGTGGCATACCCTGAATAGAAGAGTTAAAGAAAGAAGCAGCTAGATATTTAGAGATATTTAAAAAGTAAAATAAAAATAATGAAAGTCAGAGTAGGATGGTAGACAAAGACCAGAACGTTGGAGAACCTCAGTTCAGACATTGAAGAAATGTTTGTTTGTCCTTTTCACCATCAGGCCGTCTCCGTCAGTAATTTTTTCTATAATATGTTTTATTAAAGTATACATTTATACTGATTCATTTTTTACTTAGCTGTCATGTTGACTTCTTGAATCTGGGCATAAGAAGGTGCTCCTTTAAGAGGCCATGCAGGTCCTCCTCCAGGGGTTTTCAGACAAAGACCCTCTTCTGATTCATTTGAAGATCTGGGTCTAGTCCTTAATCTGAAATAAGAAGGTCGGATAGGTGATAAGCTACATCTTCTGCATTGGCTACCTCACTCTAAATCGTGTTGGTGTTTCAAAAATGTTTAATTTGCTGGTCAGGTGGTCCATTGGCTGGGTTGTTTAGTAAAGAAAATTGAAAAATTGTGAAAATAGAAAAATTAGGAAGAGGAGGGTATAAAATCCAGAAAGGTAATAATTTAATTTGGGATAACATAGGCAGATATGATTATATGAGAAGTAAAAAGGAAAAGGACCCAAATTAGCTTAAGATACAAAGGTGAATGGATAAAACCTTGGAATGAATGAAAATTAACTGGGAATGAGTGGGAAATGGTGTGTCTTCCCTTGGCTAAGAGTAGGAGGTATTAAATCACTGTGCCAGGACAATTAGCAAGAGAATACGATTACATTTGTTTTATGTTATTTCCACTCTGATTTCTCAGTCTTGGTTTGTTTTGTTTTGTTTCCCATTTTTAAGAAATGTTATGATATCTAATTTTTTTGACATTGCCCCTTCAGAACCATAGCATTTATTTAGAAGAAGAAATTTCATATAATTACAAAATAATGTCCGGAAGGTAAAAAGGTAATAATGCTTTTCTTTTTGGGTGGGGAACTATTCCAGGCATAGCCCTTCTGTACCTGCAGTTGTACCGGGTCACATGTGACCAGACCTACCTGCTCCGGTCCCTGGATTATGTAAAGAGAACACTTAGGAATCTGAATGGCCGAAGGGTTACCTTCCTCTGCGGAGATGCCGGGCCGCTTGCTGTAGGAGCTGTGATATATCATAAACTCAAAAGTGACTGTGAGTCCCAGGAATGCATTACAAAGTGAGTTTTTAAAACTGGAAATATTTTCTCCCAATTCTTAGTTGAAACTCTTGCTGTAGAAAGATATTAAAAAAGGAAGTTGTTTTTTAATTCATCCCTTATTGCAAACAGGTCTCTCTGAAAAGTGAAGAAGTTTGTATATTAACCTTGAGCATAGTGGTGGAATCTTACGCTCTCTTTCTATCCAAGCATGTGTGTTTATTAATTTTGGGGGGAGTAAACATGTTTCTTTGGATTACTTTAATCATTTTTTCTAAGCAATTTTTGGTTGTCCTTAGAGCATGAAAACTGTAATAGCTTACATGCCTTAGATCCACTATAATAACTAAATTAATCTTAGGTTCAGCCTTTAAGTAACTGATTAGATATGCTAATGATGGAACAATTAGGGAATATTAGCTTTTATTACACCTATTGGTTTATATTCTTCCTTGAAGAAGCAGAAATCAGGGCTCACTCACATTTCAGTACCATTTTTTTTATAGTAGATTTTAAATTGCTTTCTCTTAATTCTGAATTTTAAAATGAAATGTCTTCTGGTTTTGGTTTGGAATAGATAAAAAAGTAGAAATTTTGAACAGAAAGTTGTTTTCTTTTTAATTTTGTCATTCAAGAGAAGAATTAGTTACGCAGAGACGTTTTTGTTATTTTCTGAGTGTTTGGTTATTTTTTAAAATTGTAGTTTTAAATTTAAAAATGAATTACAGGTAATTCCTAAAGTGATGGGGTTACTTAGTGTTTCGGGAAGAGGTAATTTAGACATTCTCTGAGAAAACAAGAATTTTTCTTGTTGGTTAGACTTTTGCAGCTCCAGAGAGCCATTGTCTGCCAAGAGTCAGACCTTCCTGATGAGCTCCTGTATGGACGGGCAGGTTATCTGTATGCCTTAATGTACCTGAACACAGAGATTGGGCCAGGCACCGTGTGTGAGTCAGCTATTAAAGAGGTATGTGGGGTTGCTGACAACTGTGGGCATACTCTCGTCTCTGCCATTCCTGTTAGCGTAGAGTTATTTTAATAGCTGGGCTCTTGTTCTAGGTAGCAGCAATTTTTTAAAGCATCTCTTAAAAAGTGAACAACAGCCCTCGTTTTTTTTCTGGGAACATTAACAAAAAGTCTGTACTCTTCTTCATCCTTTGTTAATTTAGCCATTTTTACTGGAACCAAACAACAGCAGCTTCAGAAAGTTAGAATGTGTATTTCTCTTTCATGAGATACCTGAACTGACTTGCAGTCCTGGCTGCTGTGACTGGGGACTGGCTTCTTCTGTCCTGTCCTACCGTTTCCTGGGGGCCCCCTGTTTGCATGACCAGAGCTCACTTAGCACCCCAGCCTGAGGAAGGGGGCAAGCAGGAGTGGAGGGCTCCCCGTTAAGGGCTCCCCGTTAAGGACTCCATCTACAAATTGCCCACCTTGCTTGTGCTCACATCCCGTTGCCAGAACTTAGTCAAATGCCCACGTTCAGCTGTCTCACTATGGGAGGCCAGATGCCGAAACTTGGAGTACTTTACCACAAGATGAGAGGAGAATGGAAGTGAGGAAACAGTGTCTTTGCCATGTAGTCATTCCAGATGTGATATTATTTTGATCTAACTAAAATCCTCAGCCTCTAATAAATAAAGCCAGTTTCTCCAGCCTTTCCTGGAAGATGTGCTTGCCAGTCTTTGGGGGGAAAACACTGCAGGTATAAAGCAACTGAAAGTTCAGAATAGCTTTTATAGGAAATTTTTCTAGATTTGAGTAGCCTTTTCATACAAAGAACTCTTGATTTCTTAGTTAGACTTCTTATCTTTTTCTAGTCTGATATTATCTTCTGATTTCTCTCTGCCTGCATTTATTAATTTATAAAGTGAAGATAACTGTTAGCTGCTAGCTCTTTAAAGATTTTTAGAATAAGTAATCTCCCTTTCTATTTCTCTTTATGTATATATATATAAAGACATGTTGTTTGTGTTAATTAAACTAGAGCAGGATGCGTGTAAGTTTTTTAGATTTAGTTGTCTTATTGTTTCTAGGTAGTAAATGCTATTATTGAATCAGGTAAGACTTTATCAAGAGATGAAAGAAAAGCTGAGCGCTGCCCCCTGTTATATCAGTGGCACAGGAAGCAGTATGTTGGAGCAGCCCATGGCATGGCTGGAATCTACTATATGTTAATGCAGGTAAGTGGGGATACTCGGAAATACTAATACAGTGCAATATATTAGATCAACTGGGAAATGAAATTATTAGTACAAACAGAGCAGGCTGAATTGAAGTGTAGTGATGCTACTTTGAATCATAGATGCTTAAACTCTGCTCCGTAAACCACGAGTAGTGAATTCATGAGAGTACATTCTGCACGTGGTTTTGTACCCCGTTCGCTGTCTGTTGCCCACACTTTTCGTCTGTCCTTGTCCTCCCGCCGATTGAGGTAGGAGCTCTTTTAATGGGAGAAAATCTTCAGGGGTTCCAGACTAAGGCAAAGACTTTGTCTTATTCAGGTACTCCCAGCTTGCTATAAACTGTATTCTAAATTTTTAACGAGTTTATTGCTGTGGTTATGATCTTGTTTCTCAGTCATCCCTGATGCCTACTGAATTAAGTACTGACTCTTCCTTCAGGCAGTCAGAGACCCCACAGCAAAAATTGCCTCAGCCTGTGCTTGGCCTGAGCGGGAGCCTGCAGCTTCAGCCTCCACTGATGGCTGGGGCTCCCTCCCTGCCGTGCACGCAGCCTTCCTGGTTTTTTTTAATTAAGACTTTATTTATTCTACTGAATCACAAAGCTCATAGGTCAAGGAGCATAGATTAGAATTTAGATGTCTTTGACTGAAAAGCCGATATGTTACTTTTTACAATTTTACTTCACATTGCTTTTTCATCTAACCTACCAGTTCATGTTTCTACTCACTAAAGGAAATAGGAAATTCCCATCTACACAAGATTAAAACTTCCTTTTCTAGTAATTAGTTGTATTTGTTTATTGTTGTAGAAAGTAAAACATACACATATTCTAACTTGTGAATTTTCTTCATAGTGTAGGTACACAGTTCCAAAATAACCAGAATTCCATATCTCATTTAAAAAGAGTGCTGTTATTCTGAACCGTGTAGTAATCTTTGTGTATGTCAGGGTTCTCCAGAGAGACAGAACCAACAGGCTATATTGGCTCATGTGATTGTGGAGGTTGGGAGGCCCCAGGATCTGCCATTTGCAGGCTTGAGACCCAGCAGAGCCGGTGTTGTAACTCCAGTTCAGGCCAGGAGACCAGAGACCCAGCAGATCCCAGGAGAGCTGACAGTGTAAATCATAGTCCAAGGGCTGGAGAAGACCAAGGTCCCTGTTCCGGCAGGCAGGCAGGCAGGCAGGGGCAGATTGCTTCTTCCTCTGCCTTCTATTCTGTTCAGGCTAGCGGGTTGGGTGGTGCCCACTTGCCTTGGGAAGGGCCATCTGCTTTACTGTACCCACCATGCAACTGCTAATCTCATCTGGAAACACCCTCACAGACCCAGAAGTAATGTTTAATTCGGGTCCTCTGTGGCCATGTCAAGTTGACACAGAAAAGTAACCGTCACAGTGTATTCTCTGTGTTCTCTGTTTTCCCAGAAAAGTGTTTTAACAGTGGTTCAGAAACGTTTTTGTTTTTTTTCATAATTATGCCCTTAGGGAAAACATAATAATGTGAGAACCACACCAATGTGGTTTAGAGTAGGGTGCTTACGTATTAGGAGTTTCCTTGAGAGAAATACAAATCATAACATTTTCCACTCATCTGCTTTTAAGGTGAGGAACGTAGAAACACTACTTAGTAACTATTCGATTTAGAAATTTATATCAGTTTTTCTGAGAGGCGGTTAAGCTGAGGTGTGACGGAGCTGGCCGAGAGCGGCTGTGCACAGTGCCTCTGCTCCGTTCTTGCCGTCGAGCAGTGCAGTTGTGTAGGAGTGGGAGTTTCCACTGTATGCTGTCGTTTAGAAGGCTGTCGGAATAATGACGTGCAAAAGCTTTAAAAATATCACTTAAACAGAACTCCACTTTCACTATGGCAGAATAAAAACAGTTCTCCTTTTAATCGTCATCTCAAAACAACCAGAAAAACAAAAAGCAGAAACCCAAATTCTTTGTTGAGAGTCAGAGACATCTGGAGCCGCAGATGACAAATATGTAAACTGAGAGTAGGTGGACAATGGCACACAGCCTGCCAGGATGGAAGGAGATTGTGCATGGTGCCTCAAAAGAAGGACGCCAGCAAGAAGCCAACCAGTTCGTCCCACAGAACCCTAGAACTTAGGAATTTAAAGCAGCATGTCCCATAGAAGGCAGTACCAGATGTGTGTCCCTGTGGGGGGTGAGGTCTGGGCAGCAGGAGGCCTTTGAACTGTCAACTGAAGAATGATGAGGTTCATAAATTTGGGAAGCAGAGCTTTATTTCTCATAGAGGCTGCAGCCTGCAGGTACTCATCTCTTGCAGGCTGGAAGCAAACACTTCCAGGGAAGGTTGTGAAAACCTTCCCTGGAAGGTTGAGTGAAAACCGAGAGCAAACATTTTCAGGGAAGGTTGGAGGGAACAGGAATTTATGCTGGGTTGGGTGGCCAAATATACATACTTAATAAACTACTGGAGGAGGGATAGATAGTTATGTAAGGAGAAACAAGCACATGCACAAGTGAGCTTCATGCTACTTCTTGTGTCCCGTGTTCAAAAATTGGCAGCATTAGCATGATCTGAGGGTAGAGTTTTCAGTTCTCTGACACCAAAAGGTGAAGCCAAGGGCACAAAGGCCCTTTGTGTGTAGCCTCTGAAGACTGGCCAGACCACTCCACAGTCAGTGGTCTCTCATCAGGGAGGAATGCTGGTCGGTTGCTGTCCTGAAACCACAAAAAGGAGGGATGCCCACAGGCTGGGTGAAATCAGGCAGGAGCATCTGTCCAGCTGGCTCTGTCTATCCCTCAGGGAAGAGAGCCCAAGCTCGGTTAATGAGGGAGCGTAACAGAGACGTGTCTCACCTCCCATCCTGTCCTGGCCTGGATCTCAATCATAAAGGTTTCCTTGTGGTCCCATTGGCCAAGAGGGGATCTGTTCAGTCGTTTGGGGGGCTTAGATTTTATTTTTATTTCTCAGAACATAAGGAGCAGTTGCACCTCTGTTAGTGTGCCCACCCAGCACAGTGAAGTGCTCTTCCTCCCCCTAACTCCTGCTGGAGACAAAAGGAACTAGGTCTGGAGGGATTGAACCAGTGTTTGATTCACTGGTTGAGTTGCAGGGAAGCCTAGCACTAGTGATGGGGGCTCGAGTGCATGTCCACGTGGTGAACAGTGAGGCCATCCTGCTGCCCTGGCCGGCTCATGCACCCCCACCTCTCCCACTGCAGTGGGTTTGAAGAAGCAGCTGGCTCAGATAAAAGTTTTATAGACATAGCATTTGAAAGTCCCCATTTTAAAAGTTAGCCTATGATAGTTAATTCTGTGTGTCAACTTGGCTGAGCCATCGCACCCAGGCATCTGGTCAAACATTGGTGTGGATATTTCTGTGAGGGTATTTTTGAATGAGATTTACATTTACGTTGGTGGACTTTGAACAAGGAAGATTGTCCTCCGTAATGTGGGTGCTCCTCATCCATCAGTGCGAGGCATGAATAGAACAAAAGGCTGACACCTTTGTCCCCCAGCAGGAGGAGGGCGCTCTCGAGCTGGCTGCCTTCATACTTGAACGTAGCTTTCTCTGGAGTCTTCAGCCTGATAGCTACCCCAATCAGATTTTGCGCACCTTAAGCCTATGCAGCCAGTTCTTTAAAGGAGATCTCTTTCTCTCTATATATAGACGCACATCCTATTGGTTCTGTTTCTTTGAAGAATCCTAACTGATACACCATCCAGTCACTCTAAAGTGATTTCTACTATTTGACAAGTCCTTCCTATGCACAGTTTGTCCAGTGAGCTTTATACTACTGCAAGAGGCAAAAAACCCAAACTCTATAAAGTAATTTTAAGAGGTTTATTCTGAGCTGAACATGAATGACTATTGGTCGGGGAGTCATACCCAAGACCTGAGTAAGTGGTCCCCAGGCTTCCAGGTTACAATTTGGTTTTATATTAATACATTTTGGGGAGACAGGACTCATAGATAAAATCATAAGTCAATACATGGAAGGTATACATTGGTTTGGTTCAAAAAGGTGGGACATCTCAAAGTAAGAGTAAGGGAGCTTACAGGTTATAGGTGGGTTCAAAGATTCTTTGATTTGTAATTGGTTAAAGAAGTAAAGCTTTGTTTGAAGGCCTGGAATGTTTTAAGATAAGGAAGTCTGTTAAACAGAGACAAGTCACAATATACAGACTCAAAAGTGATCTGTTAGATAAATTGATGGACTACAGGTGTTATTTAACCTTTGCCTGGCATGCCCGTAGGTCCTGCTGATAATTCAGTATCTTACTGTCATAAAGAGTCTGTTTTGTCAGTCTTATGGTCTCTGATTTTAACATTAATGCGAGTTAGTTTTATCTGAACTCCAAAAGGAAGGGTGTATAATAGGCATGTACAAATGTCCCTTCCCTTTAGGGCCAGAAACTCAGTTTTAAGGTTGTTCTGGGGTCCCCTTGGCCACAGTGGAGTCTGTACAGTCAGCAGCGGGGGGTGGGTTAGGATTTTATTTTTAGTTTACACTACCTTATGTGTAAGTACAGACTAGAAGCCAAAGACTTTCCAGACATTTGAGAAAAGCCTCCAACTTGAAAGATAGAGACCTAAACAACTAGAAAAAAATCAACAAAGAGAAAACAGATTATCTAGGAGGAGAAAGAAAACTTTAAAGTGACCATAACTAATAATATCCTCAGGAAAATAAGAGCAGCTATTATATTCAAGAAACATTTGAGAGAACAAGAAAGAGCTCTTGGCCGGGCATGATGGCTCACGCCTGTAATCCTAGCACTCTGGCAGGCAGAGGCGGGAGGATTGTTTGAGCTCGGGACTTCGAGACTAACCTGAGCAAGAGCAAGACCCTGTCTCTACTAAAATAGAAAGAAATTAGCTGGACAACTAAAAATATATAGAAAAAATTAGCCAGGCATGGTGGTGTATGCCTGTAGTCCCAGCTATTCGGTAGGCTGAGACAGGAGGATCGCTTGAGCCCAGGAGTTTCAGGTTGCTATGAGCTAGGCTGATGCCACGGCACTCTAGCCTGGGCAACAGAGCAAGACTCTGTGTCAAAAAAAAAAAAAAAAAAAAACTCTTGAAAATTAAAAATGTGATGAATTTTTAAAAAATTTATGAACATGTTTGGAAATAAAAGTCAAATATCTTAGCAGACAGAAATAGGCAGTGGGAGAGGAAAATATAAGAAAATAAGAGGATTAATCCAGGAAGCCCAACATCTGTTTAATAGGAGTTCTAGGAAGGACACAAAATGGTAAGGAGGAAACTTCAAGAAAACTAAACGTGTTCTAAAACTGAGGGACATGAGCTGCTGTATTCAATAGACCCACCAAGTTCCTGCACAATGAATGGAATAAAACCAACCCCACATTGCACCCATCACTGTGAACGCATAAGACGAGGGGATAAAGAGACAATGCTTAAAACTTCAGTAAGGAAAAAGCGGGTTATGTGTGTACAAAGGTTGGAAATCAGAATGGCATTGGACTTTGCAACAGTTTTATTGAAGATGAAAGATCAATGGAAGTGTCTTCCAAGTTTTGAGTAAAAATGACTTCCAACATTGAGTTCTTCCCAGAAAATCAATTAAATGTAGGGTAGAACAAAAACTATTTTAAATATTTACTCCGAAAAGTTTAATTCCCCTGCAACCCATCTCAGGAAGCTTCTGGAGTGTGGCATCTGCCAAAGCAAGGGGTCACACTAAGAGGAAGGGCAGCTCCAGGAGCAAGGGGCCCCGTGCCAAGAGAGGGGATGGCATCCCCAAGAAGCCGGCAGGTGGAAATCCCAGGATAGCAGTGGCACAGAGGACCTAGAAAGCAGTTGATTATGATTGGAGTAAGAGAATGGAGAGATACCTCCATGAGAAAAAAAACACGATAGATTTGACTGTGTGGAAAATTATATTGAGAGACTTTTTATGGAGCTGTTGGTGGGTGTGAAAAAGCTTAGGTAGTGGTTCAGAAAAAACTAAGCAAATGAAAATGTGAGAAAGTTGCAAACTCCATGAAAAACTAATAGGAATAAAAGAATATATGTAATTTTGTATAAATTTCGTGTGTCAGCAGCAAACAGTATTTATACAGTCTAGTCTATAAACAGAGTAGGAGGGATAAAAATGGTGATCAGAACGAAATTCTCTTAGGAAGATTAGAGGAGGGAAAGTGTCCTCATGGGCCACAGAGGAAGCCAAAGGTGACGTTTAAAATTAGTAAGTTAGGACACAGTTACGCATGGGTTATATAGAAATGTGGAGGTAATATGAAGAAACAGCTAAAGATGGGTAGGGGTGGGGGACTGTATTGTTCATGGGAGGGAACACTGCCTGTTGGTCCTTGAAAAGCTTTTTAAACATTTTTTTGACTTTTTAAACCATAAATGTATTATGTGTATAAAAGTATTTTTTTTTTTTTTTTTTTTGTGACAGAGTCTCACTCTGTTGCCCAGGCTAGAGTGCTGTGGCATCAGCCTAGCTCACAGCAACCTCAAACACCTGAGCTTAAGCAATCCTTCTGCCTCAGCCTCCCGAGTAGCTGGGACTACAGGCATGCGCCACCATGCCCGTCTAATTTTTTCTATATATATTGGGTTGGCCAATTAATTTCTTTCTATTATTAGTAGAGATGGGGTCTCGCTCTTGCTCAGGCTGGTTTCGAACTCCTGACCTTGAGCAATCCACCCGCCTCGGCCTTCCAGAGTGCTAGGATTACAGGCGTGAGCCACCGCGCCC
>CAUYRT010091096.1:0-22860 GCA_963574885.1 Lepilemur ruficaudatus | reverse complement strand
GGCTAGAGTGCCGTGGCATCAGCCTAGCTCACAGCAACCTCAAACTCCTGGGCTCAAGCGATCCTCCTGCCTCAGCCTCCCAAGTAGCTGGGACTACAGGCATGCGCCACCATGCCTGGCTAATTTTTTCTATATATTTTTAGTCGGCCAATTAATTTCTTTCTATTTTTAGTAGAGACAGGGTCTTGCTCTTGCTCAGGCTGGTTTCGAACTCCTCACTTTGAGCAATCCTCCTGCCTCGGCCTCCCAGAGTGCTCACAAATGTTCTTAATAGCATCTAGAATGGTGAATCCTTTCTAGAAGGTTTTCAATTCACTTTGCCCAGATCCATCAGAGGATTCACTGTCTATGGCAGCTATAGCCTTACAAAATGTATTTCTTGAACTTTTGACCTCAAGTGAGCCTCTTGCCTCAGCCTCTCAAATTGCTAGGATTACAGGCTTGAGCCACCACACCCAGCCTCAAAAATATATTTCTTAAATGATAAGACTTAGAAGTTGAAATTACTCTTTGATCCATGGACTGCAGAATGGATGTTGTGATAGCAGGCATGAAAATAACATGCCCTTGCTCCTTATACATCTCTATCAGAGCTCTTGAGTGACTAGATGCATTGCCAATGAACAGCAGTATTTTTCATCAACAGTGGGCTTAAAATATTCAGTAAACCATGTTCTACACAGATGGGCTGTCATCCAGGCTTTGCTGTTTCATTTATAAAGCACGGGCAGAGTTGAATTAGCATAATTCTTAAGGGCCCTAGGACTGTCGTAATAGTAAATGAGCATAGGCTTCAACTGAAAGTCACAAGCTGTATTAGCTCTTAACAAGACAGTCATCCTGTCCTTTGAAGTTTTGAAACCAGGCATTGACTTCTCCTCTCAAGCTATGAAAGTCCTAGATGGCATCTTCTTCCAATAGAAGGCTGTTTGTCTACATTGAAAATCTGTTGTTTAATGTGGCCACCTCCATCAGTGATCTTACCTAGATCTTCTGGATAACTTGCTGAAGCTTCTACATCAGCACTTGCTGCTTCACCTTGCACTTTTATGTTACGGAGATGGCTTTTTTCTTGAAACCTCATGAACTAACCTCGCTTGGCTTCAGACTTTTCTTTCACAGCTTCCTCACCTCTCTTAGCCTTCATGGGATTGAAGGACTTTGCTCTGGATTAGGCTTTGGCTTAAGGGAATGTTGTGGCTGGTTTGATCTATCCAGACCACTAAAATTTTGTCCATATCAGCAATCAGGCTGTTTTGCTTTTTTATCACTCATGTGTTCACTGGAGAAGCACTTTTAATTTCCTTCAAGAACTTTTCCTTTGCATTCACAACTTGGCTGTGAATTGGTACAAGAGGCCTAGCTTTCAGCCCATCTCAGCTTTTGACATGGCTTCTTCACTAAGCTTAATCATTTCTAGCTTTCAATTTGAAGTGAGAAATGTGTGACTCTTCCTTTCACTTGAACGCTTA
Source organism: Lepilemur ruficaudatus (assembly GCA_963574885.1). NCBI lineage: Eukaryota > Metazoa > Chordata > Mammalia > Primates > Lepilemuridae > Lepilemur > Lepilemur ruficaudatus. Next base: position 21,388 of record CAUYRT010091096.1, on the reverse strand, counting down.
GAGGCCATTTTAGTGTTGTTAATTGGCCTAATTTCAACTTTGTTGTGTTTCAGGACATAGGGAAGCCCAAGGAGAAGTAGATGGGGAAACAGCTGATCAGTGGAGCAGTCAGAATACACACAACACTTACGGAACAAGTCTGCTGTCTTATAAGGGTGCAGTTTGCAGCACCCCTAAACAATGACAGTAGTAACATCAATGATCACTGATTACTGACTGCCATAACAGATATAATAATGAAAAAGTTTGAAATATTGGGAGAATTACCAAAAGACTGACACAGACAGAAAGTGAGCACATGCTTTTGGGAAAATGGCACTGACAGACTGGGCTGGATGCAGGATGGCTGCAAACCTTCAACTTGTAAAACATGCAGTTCTGCGAAGCACAGTAAAGTGAGGTATGCCTGTAATTATTTTTAGGGGCAGAAAGTGCTTAAAGATGAGCTTGGGCAAGCCTTGGAGGGCCTAGAAGGCAGGGCAGTGTGAGCTGCAGGGGCTTACGAGCCGGTCTGTGACAATGAGGCAGCAGAGCACAAGTGGGCAAAGGGGCTGGGCAAGCCGGGGATCAGGAGGCCATTTCAGGGCTACTGCAGCACCCCAGGTGCCAGGTGACGGTCCTCCATGGGTAGGAGCTGCCACCAAGGAGTGGCTGTTCTGGCTTCCACCACACAGGGACATCTGAGTCAAGCCACCCTGAGCAGGGCCAGTCCTGCAGTGAGAGATAGGAGGGGCTTCTGGACCAGTGAGGCATTTCTATTATAAGGGTTGGGACATTTCTCACCCATCAGACACAGTTCTCAGACTCCCTTTGTCTCCTCCAACTCTGTTCCCAGCCTTGCCAGAAGCCAGAGGGGGCTGCACATCCCCACTGATAAAGGGAGCCAGGAGTATCGTGGTGGTGGGATGCCAGTGCCAGGGGCTGAGGAGTTGGCCTACAGAAGTCTTCCTAATTCCCCTGATCAGGGGGCACCAGCCTCATGTCCTGACTCGGGGTGTGTCTGGAAAGGCCTTCACAGCCTTCTTGCATGCCGCTGGATGCTCCAGGGCTGGAGGATGAGCTCTCCCTCGTGTTGGGTGATAGGGCCTGGCCCAGCATCTTCTCCTCCCCCATGAAGCCTGATCCTCTGTGCAGTGAGAGGGGCGAAGAAGGTCTTCCACGGTCAGGACCAAAGCCGGCTAGATGGGGTGGGGCCCAGCACAGTCTTCCTAAAGGGACACCATCAGCCCTGTCTGCCTGCCATCTGGCTAAAGGGGACTCAGAAGGCAGCTGTCTCTTCTTGCAGCAGGGGAAGTAAGATGTGGAGCTTTGGGGGTCTTCCTAAAGGCTGCTGGGGCCACCTGATGTGTCCGGTCAGTTGGTGAATTCATTAGGCCTCTGGGAGGAATGGGATCTGGGTCTGGGAGAGGGCGAGTTGCAGTGGCCTGAGGCCCTAGGCATGCTGCCCTAATGGTGGGTCTCAGGCTGTGGGATCAACTGCTGGCTGCCCTTCCCAGCCCACTCCAGCATGGGGCTCTGTCTTGGCTGCTGGAGCCGTGGGAGCTGAGCGCCCCTGGCATTTCCTATGGGCATAGGCCTGAGAGGAGGGAGCCTCCTGGTCTTACCTTGGGAAACCTCTTTGCAGCCTCAGGGCCTCCAGGCCTTCAGATCTTTCCTTCAGAGCCTGCCAGAGCCGGTCCAGAAAGCCTTCCAGATGCAGGTTTCCTTATGAGGGTTTGGTGGGGGCCATGGTGTTGGGGTGGAAGTGTGGATGATCAGGGGAGAGCAGACAGCCCTGATTCTTCTCCCAGATTCCCTTTCTCATAAGCCAGGAAAAGAGCAGGATGAGCTGCTGGGAGGCTGCCCTGCCAGGCAGACAGTGGCCAGGCTGGGCTGGGCTGCTAAGTGGGGCCAAAACCTCAAGGAAGAGTTCCCTGGGGCACTAGGACTGGCTAGAGGGATGGGACTTGGCAGCTGTTTCCTGCCCAGGTAGGATCATTGTTTCATTTTTGGATCTGAAGCAATTGTTCAGGGTGACTTTGTGTCACCTCTGAGCAGGTGAGGTGTGGTTAGGTTGGCACAGTCCCTGGGATTCCTGCCCTCTGTGCCCATGGAGTAGGCCAGAACTCAGCAGCTTGTCCCTGGGCCAGCCTAAAGAGTGGAAAGGGAGGGATTTTGCTCAGGGCTATTAATGTCCTCATGAGCTGTCATGCCATGCCCTAGGATCTCAGAGTTTTGTGGGAGTGGGTAGCTTTGGGGGTCACGACCTAGTTCCAGGGTGGCAGGACCATCCTCCTGGTGGATACAGGGCAACAGCTAAGAGTTCTGCAATCTTGGGCTACAGCCAGGTGAACCCTACGTCATGAGGCCAGATTTCTAGGTAGTATTCCGCCATTCAATACTTCTCAACTGTTCAATCTATCAGTAAATTGCCACTGAGCAGCTGTGACATGCCAGGCATTTGTGATGCCCTCGAAACAGGATGGACACCTCCCTTGCCTCACAGAAACACAAAGGTTTGGGAAGATCAAATGAAACAGAGAATGGGAAGGGGAAATACGAACTAGAAGGTGCCTTACAAATGGGGTCTTTGGTGTCCTGGAAAGCTTAGTGAGAGGACAGGAGGGCAGAGCTCATCTCCTTGCTGCACTTTGGACTGGTGCGGAGGAACTGCCCGGTGCAGACTGGGGCTCGGTCAAAACCAAGTTCCCAGCAGCAATGCTCAGTTCAGGCAGCAGAGGGCAGCAAGGGGCCCACCTGCCTGGAAAGGGCCTCTGGTAGCTGGTGGTGGTTGTGCCTGAGGAAAGAGAAGGGGGTGGAGAGGTGAGACAGGAGCACTGAGAGGGGTGGGGAACATGGTACCCAGCGTCAGCCTTCTCTAAGGGTGTGTGCTGGTGGCTCTTCCTGCCCCAGTCCTTTGGGAGCCTGGCTGGTTAGTGCTCAGTCTTCCGGGCCAGGGGGCCTGGCCCTGGTGCCCATCCCTCAATTTGATAGGGGACTGGCACTAGGGGTGCTTCACTCTTCCTCCTCTGTCCCCAGGCCTCTAGGGGGTTTAACCCTACCTGCGGCCCTGGTAGGGAATGGGGGTGGATCCCTCAACTGGGAACCCACAGCCATTTTCTTTTGGACAAAATTTTCTTTTGTGCCAGTCTGAGAGAGTTTAAGCCACCTGTTGCCCCTGGACAGCCCAGATCCCCAGCCTGGCCTGCTCTCTCCCTCAGTCTTAATCTCAGAGCTTTGCTGCCTTTCCTCCTGGATGGCAGGAGAATTAATTAGAAGTACACCCTAGCCTGACATTTCCACACTAGCAAGGTGGGTGAGACCCCCGGGGCCCAGGAAATCCAGGACTTCCTGCCGATTGCAAGAGGCCCCTCTCCTGATTACCAGCTTGTGCCCTGTGCACCCTCAAAACACAGATTGTCTGGAGAACAGTGACTGCCAGGGGCAGGGAGGGAGGTTTGGGGAGCCTTGGGAGAGAACTGAAACACCAGGGCTGCAGGCGGCTTTTCTCCTGAATCCTAGAGGAGGTGATGGCAGCTGGCTAGGCTCAGCCTTTTCAACAGTTGCAGTAAGAAAGAGGGTGAAGGTGACAGCAAGTGCCTGGCTCCTCAGGTAGATGCTACGTGACTCATGGCACATTCAGAATCTGTTTCCTGGGTGACCAGCTGAGTCAGGGACGATGAGAGGACTGGAATGTGATAGGATCACGGGGGAGGGAAGGGGGACCCAGTGCCACCTGCTGGCTGGCCCCTCACATGCCACTAACGCACCCTGCCAGCACCCTTCAGCCTGTTTGGCTGCCCTGGTTGGGGCACTGTCTCTAGCACCCCTGACAGTTACTCCTTGCTCTCTGGTTGGGAGCCCCTGCTGACGGGCCTGGGCCATTGTCCAAGACCTCACCTCCTTATCTACTGGAGGTAAGAGGTGACCAGACCATAGAGCAAGCAGGCTGGCATGAGGGCAGGTCAGGCCCCTGTCCTTGCTCAGGTGAGTCAACATGTTGGCCACAGTGGACTTATGAGAAGGGTCTAGCTGGGTGGATGGCCTCCAGGATTCCATTTTGTCCAGGACGGCATTTGGCTCAGGCAGGCTGCAAGACACCCTACCTGGGTGGGCAGAGAAGAATGAGGCAGAACCTGGCCTTTCTTAGTTCAAGAGGCCTTGATCATCGGCTCCAAGGACAGAGAGGGACTGTGTCTCTGTGGAAGCTGGCCCTAGATGCTGCTCTGGGCACTGGTGAGGTGACTGAGGGAGGGAATACCTTCTTGGCCCTGTGCATCTTGCCAAAGGCTGAGAGCAGTGAACACTTTGTCAGACCCCCACCCTCATCACCCTCAGGCAATCTGTTTTCTGGAGATGTGTGACCAGAAAAGCAATAGGCTAGGGCCTCTTGAACTCTGAGGAGGGCAGGTCTGAGAGGTAGAGAGCCTCAGATGCCCAAAGGGAAAAGCTCTAAGAGCCAAGGGAAATACTTTCCCTTGCTGGGGGCAGTGCTCCAGCCAGCAGTAGTCACACAGGGACTCTACTTCTTGATGTTGTCTGGCAGTGTGGGCTGCAGGAGCTGACACAGGTCCACACTGTGGCTTCCATTTAATCATCCCATGCATACGTGGTGGCATTTAGTGCTGACCATTGCACCTTGCAAAGGCAAGCTCTGAGATGGCTTCTCCCTGGGCCTGGACAGAGGCAGCTGACCTACATGTTGCCAGAAAACTCTGGTTTTGACCTGGGAAGGTGACTATACCCTGAGCGGGGCTGAGCTGCTATGAGGGTCAGGGGTTCCCCGCAGTCAGGTTTCTTGGATGCAGGGTGGCCCCCAGTGGGTGAGGACTGAGCTGTGAGGCAGTTGGGCGTGGACTGACCAGGGTGGGCCATGTTTGGAGGTGGCCTGCGGGAAGCTGGGGCAGTGGGAGCCAAGCAGCCGGGCTGAGCTGGCAGCTGATGAAGGCCTCGGAGCAGCTCTCCGTGCATGGCTGGCTGGTCCAACACCAAAACCTTCAAAGCATTCGCCTTTCTGGCTGGGCCGGGAGAGGCCTCAGTGCGCAGGGGAATAGAAGCCCCAGATCTGCATCCAGAGGCGATTTTCCCAGGCTCCTTCCTCCCACACAGTGGCTCCCTCCCTTGGTTCTGGAGCTGGATCAGGCCCTTTCAGCCAAGTCCTCATGGCTGCACAACTCAGCCCCAGGCTGGGCTGCTCCTGTCTGGGAGAGCAAAATCCAGGGCAGAACCCAGGACAAAGGCTCATTAGTGGCAGCCCAAGTCCCCTCCTACTTAGGATGGCCCCCAGTCTACCAGCAGCCAAAAAGGGCCATTGACTGAGAGGCTTGAATCGGCCAAACTTCTATTTGAACCCCCAGTCGAGTATAATCCGTCTCAGAGCAGAGGCTTCTGGGACTGGGGAAGAGAGAGTAAAATGGCAAGTAGGGGCAAACCACACTAGGACTAAACATCACTGGCGGTTACCCCTGGTATTGGGTGAGAGGAGCCTGGAGAGTCCCCCTAGCCCAGCCTAACTCCCCTCTGCCTGTGGCTTCAGCCTCTTCTGCCACTCAGCCTTTAGCTAGACTTGCTGTCAGGAACAAAACTGACTGGTTTGAGTTTCACCTCTTCATTTCCTTTGCCCTTCCTCTGGACACGGTTTTAATGAGCAGTGAGATAGCTAAAAGGCAATCAGGAGTAATTAAATTGTCTGTCCTTCCCTGGTAGAACCTTAGCACTCAGGCCTGGCTTCCCAAGAAGCCAGTGGCCTCTGCACAACTGGCAGAGCTTGGGCTCCAGCAGCACCCAGGCCTCACCTCCGGCCCATCTCCTCCCCAGGGTCCTGGAGCATCCAGATGGAGAGAGGCAACACGTTGGTGGTGCTGCGCAGCCTGCTCTGGCCGGGCCTCACCTTCTACCATGCTCCCCGCACCAAGAACTATGGCTACATCTACGTGGGCACTGGTGAGAAGAACATAGACTTGCCCTTCATGCTGTAGGATGGCGGCCAGCCTGGGTATTTTTGTTTTCATAAATTTCAGTTAACTTGGCCTGTTTGTTCTGTCCTGCCTCCCTTCATCTTCACATCCATCTGGTTCCAGGCTCTGAGGAGACGCCCACTGAGCCAGAAAACTCATCTCTAAAGCAAGTGGAAGAGGGTTGGAATGTGCTAACAAAAGAGATACTAGGGCCAGGCGTGGTGGCTCACATGTGTAATCCTAGCACTTTCGGAGGCTGAGGTGGGAGGATCGCTTGAGCCCAGAAGTTCAAGACCAGCCTGGGGAACACAATGCGATCCCATCTCCACAAAATATAAAAAAAAATTAGCTGGGTGTGGTGGCATGCACCTATAGTCCCAGCTACTCAGGAGGCTGAGGCAGGAGGACCTGCTTGAGCTCAGGAGGTTTGAGAGCTCAAGTGATCCCTTTGCACTATGATGATGCCACTACACTCTAGCCCAGGTAACAAACCACACCCCATTTCAAAAAAAAAAAAAAAAAAAAGAGAAAGAAAGAAAGAAAAATACTAGATAATGATGGGTGGAAATGGCTGGGGGAAAAGGGCCCTTTGAGAAAGGCAGTTTCTTGGATTCACACAAGAGCTGCATGTAGGCCAGGGAGCCCAACTCACCCCCTTGTAGCTCCCCCAGACTAGAAAGCTCCCAACTGTCAGTAAAAAAATGGGAACCTGTTTGGCCCATGAATTCCCTCCAGTTGCAATCATGTCACCTACTATATAAGAGATCAGTGCTTCAGTGCTCAGCAATCATCCAGAAATGTGCCCATGCCCCACCCCCCCCGACTTCCCAAGCAGTGAGCACACACCCAGTAGGTAAGACTCTAAGCTTAGTTTATACCACTGCTTTGGGCAAAACTCCTGTCCCCCAGCACTGAGCTCAGCCTAAGCCCCACAGCAGCTCCTAAGGCACATAACTGCCCTTGCCTGCCCTAGATCCCAGCACTGTTCCTGGGCAGGACAATGGCACTGAAGTTAGTCCCACTGTCCCTCGTCGATTCACATTGGAGGGGCCAAGCCATCCTGGTGGGATGGGGCAGGAGTGCAGTGTGGCTTGGGGCTGATGAGTGGGCCTCCTACTCCACAGTGGAGGTGCAGGAGGAGATCCAGCCAGGTTTTCTGGAAGCCCTGCTCTCTGTCAATGATAACGCTTCAAAGGCGTTGGTGAGTAACAGATGTTGTCCTTCAGGAGAGGTGACCCCACGGGCATGCCCACCTTGTTCCAGCGGTGGCCTTTATTGTAGATGGGCTTGACAGAACGAGGAGACCAGCGGGTTAGGTACCTATGGAGGGAGGACAAGGAGGTAAGGACTGAGGTCCCATGCTGGAACTGGGAGAATAGGGCACTGCCTCCTTGGGCCAAGCAAACCATTTCACCAGTTTTCCTTTCTCGAAGGGTGGAGATTTTCCTGGGAGTAGCTGCTAAGTGTCCTGTAAACAGATGGGCTGGGCTCTTGCTGCTGCAAGTGTGTGGCCAGGGTCAGGCAGCCCAGGGCCACGAGCTCCCTTGATCTTTATGAGTTGTCAATGTGTGTGTTTGCCGGGGAGAAGGCGGAGAAAGATGCTGCTTGGGGAGCAGATCGTTCCTCTCTTGGCCTCAGACATGGGGAGAGAAGAGTTGATGTAAGGGGCTGGAAGAACTTTTCCCTCTTCCCCACTTGACTCACTCAGCCACCCCAGCCTTCAGGGAACCCCCCAGGGCATCATAACTGGTGTAGGACCCCTGCCCCTCACCCAACCCATGACAGGAACCAAGCAGTGAGGGCCCATGGGTGCAGCCCTGGCCCAGGAAGGTTCCTGTAAGTAGGACAGGGGTGGGGAAAAATGGCTGCCACCCATGTCCTTTGGCCTCCTTTGGGGATGGCCAGGGCCCTGATAGTTCCCAGAAAAATGGCTCATGCCGGCTGGGACCAGGGTTTACTCTGTCCAGAATGAAACCTGGATCCTGTCCAGAAAGGCCCATCCTTCACCCTGAAAGCTCAACCATGAAAAAGGCCAGGAATCCTCCCCTGCCTCCACTCTAGGTTGGGGCTCAATCCAGCTGTCCTGAGAGATCCTCAAATGAGAAGCTTTTTAATTAAAAAAAAAAAAAAAAAAATTAGTAACCTTGGCCAAAAACTTTTAGATTAAAAAAAGTGAAAAAATGATTGTTGATTTACGCATTTCAACTGAGCTCTGCTGGACCTTGGTCTTCTGCTGTCAGCCCTGTGCAGAGGAGAGGCTGTGGGAGGTGCTGGTCCGCACTCCAAGTATGCACAGGGCAGGGAGGGAAGGAAGGGCCTTCCCTCAGTATTCGGCCAGAGAGATGACTGTGGAGGGGCTGGCTCTTGAGGACTGCTTTTTCTGTGGTCGATGGTACTGGGACGATGGAAGAGTAAGGTAAAGGGAGGGAACACCAAAGGCCCCTTTGGTGGACTCTCCCAGTCTTTGAGGTGGGATAGGCTGAAGAGACAGGATATGGAGTATGCTCGGTGGGATTCAAGGACTCCAGAGGATCCCAAGGCTGACCAGGTTCTCCAGATCTACTGCTCTAAAGCTGTTCTTTCCCCCATGTGTTAGAGAGATCTGAGGGAAGTTGGGCTTTAGATAGCCTTGGGCCTAATGCCTGTGCCACATGGCACAGCAAGCTGGCAGTGGGTAGGCTGGGTGGCCTCCAGTCAGCTCTCTGGGAACACCCCAGCTCACAGAAGAACCAAGGCTCTCTCCTAAACCAGCCCCTACCTACCTCTCCTGAATGGGTGTGTTGGGGGGAGCTATGCAACAAAGCATACAAGAACAAAGCATGGCCCCTGCAGAGCCTAGGCCAACGCATGGCAGCTCAAGAACCCCTAGATGGAATCACAGAGTCCCTTGCAAGGGAATCAATTTCCTTCTCAGGCTGAACTGCCTCCTCCCCAGGGTGGCCTTTTGCAACCAGAAAGCCCCCACACATTATCAATCCTGCGTCACCTTAAAGGACAACGGATGTATGGGAGGGAGCCTGGCCTAGCTTCAAAGACTCGAGGGCAAGATGGATTGTGTCCTCAGGCCTGCTGCTGTTTCTTAAAAAGCCGGGGGGGGGGGGTGGGCTCAACCCCCAAATGGTCTTAAAGCACAGTTGGGAGACATAGGAAGAGATTAACATGTCCTGCTCCCCCAGGGCTGCTGGCAGGTGGCCCAGCTAGCAATGTGGGAGGTGCAGGTAGTGATGGGCACAGGGCCAGGGTGCTGGCAATGCACTGGTGAAAGTCCAGCTCTGACCCAGCCTCCAGGGACAGGGGAGGCCAAGTACCAGGAAGCAACCCTGCATCCCCATATCCTGTACTCTCAGACGAGCAATCCAGCCTCATACTCTCCATGCCTCAGTTCTGTTGGGGATCAGCCTAGGAGGTTTGCTGGGGCCTGAGGTGTTTTGTTTTGCTTCAGTCATCTTTGGTACTCTACATAGAGCAGTTCTATCTTCTCACTCCAATCTGAGAACCACCAGTGGCAGCTAGACAGGAGCAAGGGCACACTGGTAGGAGAGAACAAGAAGAACCAACCCTTCAGATCAATCTTACAGAACTGGCTCTATTCTCAACAAGGAGATAATATAAACCTAAGAATATATGAGTGTGGTTATGTCAGAGACGGGGAAGGAAGAGGAACCTGCAGTAGGATAGTTGCTTGAGTGTTAGATGAGAATCTGCTCCTACTTTAGAGGGGTCGCCCTGCTTAGGCTGCTGGAGGGCAGACTGATTCCAGCATCTGGGGGCCTTCCTCTCTTCCTCTATAAAACCTCAGGACCTCCCAGGCTCCTATGTGCAGCTGTGTTCGTTGTTAACTGTACAACTCTAGGGAGCACTGTTTGTGATCTAGGCCACATGGATTCTGCCCTGAAGTTGTGCAGTGCACAACTTGCACAGCTGTATACAGTGGCCCTACCCAAGACAGCCCTCCCATTTCTAAGACTTCATTCTGCCCTCTAATAACCCCAGTGCTGGAGAAAGCTAGGAATACTGAAAGTTTGCAGAAGTGCTCTGACATTCCCATAGCAACCCAGTGTGATGTCATAAACAGGGGATTAGCACATTCTAATGCCCAATCAGCAGGCCTTGTTATCCTCCTTGCCCCTGTGCTAAGGGCCCTACAGGGGAGGGAAGAGGAGAGAGGCTGAGGCCGGCAAGGGAGGCAAGAGAAGCAGCACAGACTGCAGCAGAGGTGGGACTGACGGGGGTAGGGTGCTTTAGCTGGAAGGGGAAGGCCTGAGCAGCCAAGGCGCACCCTAGCTTTCCTGAGCTGTGGGATAAGCTCCAGCAAACGGTTTCCCCCGTAGAATCCAGTGAGAGCCGAGGGCCCACAGAACACTTAGGTTACTGACACCCAGGTTTGCTTACCGGTTGAACTGGGGTTTGCTCTTTGGAACAAATCCTTCAGGAAGTCGAGGCCTGTGGTTTGGGAGCAGACCTGAGTGGAGGGAAGAGGAGATGGTCTCTGCAGCTCTTAGGGGGTCAGAGGGAAAGCCAAAAAGGGGTGGGGGTTCAGTATTGGGGGTGAGCATAATTAACACTCTGGATATCCACTTCTTTTCTAGGGGGGACTGGAACATGGGGTAGCTGGGTGGGAGAGATGGCTTGCCACCCTCTTAGTCCTGAGGGGCCCTCTACCTGCTCGGTGGGCCATCTTCACACACTCCTCAATCTTTCGGTGTTCTTCCTGGCACAGGCCTGTGATCTTGCGGGGCAGCATGCCTCCATGAGGCCGAATGAACTGACTGAGCAGCAAAACATCCTAGTGGAAACCGAAAACAGGAGACGTGGGCCAGGTGGGCTTGCTTTTGATGCCGGGGAACCAGGGCTGCATGGTCTAGAGGGGAGGCTGTAGATCCAGCACCCCAAGAGGTCGGTGTCTCTAGGGAACCAACCTAACACCAAGCCTTCCACACAAAGCTTTGCATACTACTCTGCTACCTTCACCCTAACAGAGGTTATCTCAACTGAGTGAGATTTTCTGTACCCCATTACCAACCCAAGAGCTCTCAGCAACTGCATGAGATAGACTGGGTTAGAGAATAGAAACTCTTAAAGAAATGTTAACAATCTTTTATGCCCCTGAAGTACCTTTCTTGGTGACAATATGTCTGTTGGGTTATTCTCCTCAGGTGGGTTAGGAGGCATGTTATATATTTCCACACAAGAGGGAAAACCTGTACCATTTTAGCCTCCAAAGCCTACACATCACAGGCCAGATAATATGCAAACAGCCCCTTCACTTTCTGCCATACCCTCTGAAGTGTTAGGCAGGCGTAAAAGCTGAGAGGAAGGGACCAGGGTTGTGAAGTTTAATCTTGAATATTCTAAGCCACCTGTGACCAGATGTGAAAGGATTCTTGTGCTTCCTTTGGACCATCACGTGCCCACCAAGCTGTGTGGGACAGGTCAAAGAAACAAGGATAAACAAAGCCAGAATCAAAGGACTACCTCGCCCAGCTCCAACCCTCGTAGAATGGCTGAAGGGGTTAATTACAACTCACCGTCCCCTCCCCCTTGGGCCCTGGCATGCCAGCCTTAGCAGTCATGCTCCACGAACCAACTTGCTTCCCTGGCAGGCGCCTCGCTGTATAACCGCAGATTTGTTTTAATCACTGGACAGTTCCTGAGGGACCCAGGCCTCCAATTCCCACCCTATACTCTTCAGAATCTGCTGAAAAGTACTTGGATTGGATTAATCTGGGGCTAATAAAGTAGGCTCAAGGCCCCAGCCCCCCACTGTATAGGCTGCCAAACAAGCTGACAGCTTTGTGCAGCTCAGGCTAACGGTGCTCTGAGTGGAAAGGAGTAAGAGGAAAAACAACTTTAGCTTCTACCTCGGAGGGGATTAAATTTCTTCTGCTGGGTAAACAGAGCCAAGGACATTTCCTGGAAAAGGCTGGTAGGAAAGGTGCCCCACAGTGGCAGAGCAGGTATGGGGTTCGCTTTCAGTGAGCAGCTGAGATTCCAAGTATGCCCACAACCCCACCAACTTCCACATGGCGAAAAGCTCTGAATGCTGCCCCTGTGCCTGCGTGCTTGCTTTCTATTACTCCAGACAGCCATCAGCAGAAGGCCTGGCATAGTGAAAGAGTTCCCCCCAGGTGGCCTGAAGCCAAGGCTTCCAGCCCAGGAGATTAGTTGGGTCATTCTGTTCAGATCCCATGGGCATTTGGCCTTTCCTGCTCTTATCACCTGACCAGGATCTCTGCCCTTAGTCATCCCATTCCACATAGGGGCATAGCAACAACCTGCAGGTCAAACTGGCCCAGAGCCTGAATCACCTGAAACCCAAAAATAGGGTGCTAATGTCACTAGGGAGAGCCCTGAAGAACAGTATGGATTTCTCCAGGGCTGTGTCCTTACCCGCCAGCCCTCCCTGTCTCTAGAGAGCACGTACAGAGCAGTAGTTAGGAACATGGGCTCTGCCCCAGCTTTGTATCCTTGGGGTTTGTATCCCAGCTCTGATGCTTACTAGCTGGGTAATCTGAAGCAAGTTCATTAACTTCTTCATGCCTTAAATCTCCTCATTTGTAGAATGAGGATGAAAAAAGTACCTGCTTCAGAGGGTTATTGTGAAAACTAAGTGAATTAAAACATGAAAGCACTCATAACAGGGCCTCACGCAAGGTATGCACTCTATACATTATTTATTGTTATTTTTCACTATCTTCTTTCCCTGGAAGCAATTGCACTAAACGAGCTAGAGCAATCAGGTATCTTTATAGCTCCAATGTAGAAAGAGTAATGTGTTCCCAGATCACAGTGAGAACCAAGAGCCTGTTCAAATTCACCCTCATTATAAAAGCCAAACCCAGACTGTGACTCCATCCCCATGGGAGTATAACCCCAGCAAGCTGGGTTACGGGCCCCGGTGGTCTGAAGCACAACCGGACCATGAACTCAACTGGTGGCTCTTAACCCTGGCTGCACATTACAGTCACAGGAGAGCTTTAAAACAAATGCTCAGGCCCCACCCTCAGAGATTGATTCTGCTGGTCTGGGTTGGAGCCTGGGCATCATTATTTGTTAAATAGAATTTTTTTATTAGAATAACCTGGGGAGCAGCCAGGGTTGAGAGCCACTGGACAAAATGCTGCTGTCTTTGGTGACTCCATGAGATGCAGCAGTAGCTGCAGGGGGAGCTCCAGCTAACTAGGGAATCCGATCTCTGTGACACGCAGACCTGAGTATCTCTGCACAAAGACTCACCACATAGTCGTACTTGTGCTTCAGGTTCCAACGGCAGATGGGGCATTGGCCAGAGGGGTTAGGAGGATTTGGACTCTCCTTGGGAGTCTCTGTGATGCGGCCTTCAATCTAGGAGGCAGAGAAAGCAAGCCAGTGTGAGGGACAGGGTGAGGGTGGGGCCACTTATCTTTGAGCAAACCCCAAAATGATGGGAACGCTGGTGAAAGTTTATCTTGGGGGGTCTTGTGGGAGCAGCTAACAGGTCTCTCTGTCTGAACTGTGCTGTTTGTTCTGCAGTTGCTGTATACTGAGCCTTGGGGTGGCCACAGGGATGTGGTCTGGTAACCTTCAGGGGTAATAGAAACCATATGAACTTAATACTGGTGACAAGAGGAAGGGAGGGGTTTGCTGTATCAACCGAATGCTACCTTTCCGTCCTCAAAACAAAACAAACAAAACAAAAACACCAGAACACTGTGCTTTCTTTTCCCCCCCTTTGGGAAAAGTAATACATGCACATGGTAAAAAGTTCCAAATGGCACAGGGATATAGAGTCCAAAGGAAGTCTCCCTCCCATCCCACATGTCCTCCTCAGAGGGAACTGCAGTTTCTAGCTTTATCTTACAGAGCTAAGTCTATGCCAGTGGGTGATTTTGCTCCCCAGGGGACACCTGGCCATGTCTGGACACATTTTTGATTGTCACAACAGGGGAAAGGGCTACTGGCATCGAGCAGGGATGCTCTACCATCCTACATTGCACAGGACAGCCCCCACAACAAAGAATTATCCAGACCAAAATGCCAATAATGCCAAGGCAGAGAAACCCTGGGCTGTGCTATACAAGCAGATATCTGTATGCACTCCTTCTCTTCTTTTTCATTCAAAAAACAACAACAGGCTGGGTGCGGTGGCTCATGCCTGTAATCCTAGCACTCTGGGAGGCAGAGGCAGGTGGATGACTCAAGGTCAGAAGTTTGAAACCAGCCTGAGCAAGAGCGAGACCCCCATCTCTACTAAAAATAGAAAGAAATTAATTGGTCAACTAAAAAAAATTTTAAATAAAATATATATAAAAAACAACAACAAAAAAAAACAAACTAAAACACAGATGAGAGGATACATTCCCCTGTCCTGCTCCCTGCTTTTATCATTGGGATGCCACCTTTCAAACCTTGCCGAGGCCACATGTGAAATGACCTCCCTATTGCTGCCATATTCTGTGACACAGCCTTGGAACTACTAGGCGCGATAAACCAACGATCTGGGAATTAGCTCCAATCGCAAAGGGGGAGTTTAGAAAGCTTTGTGGACTGAGGCTGTGGATTATGAGAATGAGGCTGGGACAGGCCTGGGAGGCTCTGGGAATGTAGCAACACTGACTGCTGGGGGAGGACTGGCAAAAGGGAAAGGAGGCTGGAAGTACCGCTTGGCTGTGCGGGGCACTGCTACCCACCTTTCTGCCACAGCAACCACAGCTACACCAGAAATGGACATGTGTGAGTGAGAGAAAATCTGCAGGTACACAGCAGACCTTGGGGTGGGGGAGGTGGTATGTACGATGAGCTGGAGGGGAGAGAGCTGACATTTACTGATTCCCCATTATGTGCCTGGCTCTGTGCTAAGAATGGTTCACATATTTTATTTAACCCCCACAACCTAGTGAGGTAGGTGTTGGATCTTATTTCACAGAGGAAAGAGTAATACCCAAAGTCAGCCATGGCAGTGCCTCTCTAGGCTTGGATGGGCTCTGCCCTCTCCTTAGGGCTCTCACAGGCCACAATGTCTCCTGGGCACTCTACAAATAGCAGATTCATGCCCCACATGAAAAATGCTCTTAACACTCAAAAGTCAGATGTATTCCTCTCCTCCAGCATGGGGTTTACAGGGTGAATATTGTTTTGGCTTTGAATCAAGGAACATAAAAGGTTGCCCCAAGGGGATGGGGGGGTCCCTTAAAAAGACAGAACTGTTTTGTGGCTAGGCAGTGGAAAGGCTGAGGGAGTCTTCTAGGGGAATGCCCAAAAGACTCATCCTAGGGATGAGACTGCCTTGCAGAAGACTGAGCTTGGTTGGCTGCCTAAAGGGTTAAATCCCTGGTTAACATAGAAGTTACAGATGGTTCTGGGAATTCTTCAGAGTGGCTGAGGATTTCTTGGAGGCATGGAAGGCCACGTGAAAACAATATTGTCTTTTAAGGATTATAGGATAATCTAGGCCCCATGACTCCCCAGGAAGGGAGGTGAGATGGGTCCAATGAGGGAAACAGGGGAGTGGGTGGATGAAGCTTTCTTACCAACAGACTAGCTAGGGCGCCAGCTAGTGAGGCCAGGGCACAGGGAATGTCGCCTTTTAAATGCATCATTTACGAAGGAGCTTAGTCATTCCAGGCAGAAAAGAAAGGAACTGAGGTCTAGGCTCCTGGCCCTATGTCAACTAACTCTGGCTCTCTAAGCCTGCAAAAGTGCCTTAGTTTCCCCTTTGGGAAACTGATTTATCATCTGCCAGAGAACATATCAGCAAAGGCCTCTGAGACCTTCTCATACAAAAGGTCACTTTAATCAAGTAACAGATACCCCAGCCCAAGCATAGCGACTGTTCCTGATTAGCCACACTACAGCACACAGCTTGAAAAATAGTAGACTGTGTGGGATTTATGGGTCCAGAGGGAGCAATCCTGGAGCCAGGAGAGTCCACTTTGGGTCCCCCTCCCTTCCCGAGAGGAGTGGCCAGGCAGCTCCAAGTGTTAAAGAGGTTATAAGTGGCCAACTTGATGATACTTACTATAGTTGTCTTCCCTTCTTGGATCTCCACCACTACAGAGATAAAGGGGAAAAATGAGGTCAGCCATTTAATAAGGAACAGGGAGTTACAAATAACAGCTCAAATTTTACACATACAGAAAAAAGGAGCCTTCAGTCTGCACTCTCCCACGATCCCCACCTGGGACAGAAAGTGTGCAGGGTTCACCCCCAAGTGCGAAGGCCCTATGCCCTTGAGCCTGGGTGAGGGCAAGCCCAGGATGCTCAGAGAGTATCATCTCTCTGGGATTAAGGATCTCCATACTGTTTTTGCCTTTGTAAGCCAAGATTCATCTTGGTTCTACCCAAGGGGATCAGCAATATTCTGTCCTACTGTGGCTAGCAATAAGAGATGGCATGGCAGTGGCATTTAAAAGACCTTCAAAAGTACCCTCACCTGTGTCCTATCACAAACAGAACAGACAAAAATGGTTTTGCCTTTGAAGAGTTTGTGATAAGGTACAGTGCTGTTCCAGTGGCCCCATAGTGGATAAGCAATAAGACAAGTCCACCCCTAAAACACGTCATGAGAGTATTGAGTTAAATCTGTATGAAGCACTTGGAATGACAGCAGATTTTATAATTTGATGTACTAATAAAATAGCCTGCACCAGGTGTGGTGGCTCATGCCTGTAATCCCAGCACTTTGGGAGGCTGAGGTGGGAGTATAGCCTGAGATGAGGAATTGGAAACCAGCTGGGGCAACACAGCATCTCTACAAAAAACAGAAAAATTAGCCGGGTGTTATGGTGTACACCTATAGTCCTAGCTACTTGGGAGGCTGAGGCAGGAGGATTGCTTATGCCAGGAAGTTTGAGGTTGCAGTGAGCTATGATGACATCACTACACTCTAGCCTTGGAAAAGAGTGAGAACCTGTCTCAAAAAAAAAAAAAAAAAAAAAAAAAGAGTCTATATATTACTGCAAGAAAAAAAATCTATATGAAGATAGCTGTGTGAGTTAAATCTTGTCCTCTCCTCTCCCTGCAAGGGTGTTTTATTATCTACACTGGAGGGGGGTGATGGAATAAGGTGGGAATAAGAAGCCTGCAGATACCAGGTCCAGGCAGAATTTCAAGGAGAGTACTCCTATTCTGAACTGAGAGGGACTGACTCCCTCTGCTCCTTGCCTATTTTGGGTCTGAGAACCTGAGGGCCAATGAGTCCCACATGGAGGCCATATACATTTCCTAGCTTACTTAACCAGGATGTAGAATGACAATTCCAACAATCCAAGGAAAAACCAAGCTAATATCCCACATTTGGTAAATATAACCAAATAGTTCTTGGAAATTCTCCCTTGTTCTCCCAGTTTATTTAGAAGCCACAGCTGTCAGCATAGGAACTGGTACATGGCAAATGCTCAATAAATGCTATCATTTCTAGGGAGCAAAATACTTGTCACAGTCCCTTTCTGACTGATAATTACTGTAACAGAAAACTCTGGTCCCTATAGCCAGGCTGCAAACTATCTCCCAAAATACTAAAAACACAAGCAGCTTGGCTACCACAATTTAGTTTTACTCAGCTCTGGCCGGCCAAGGCAGGAAGTAGGACAGACCAGAAAGAGTCTAAGGTTCTTAACTTTGAGAATCCAGTGAAAGCCACACACCTCTCCTTAGGAACGTGTCTCCATAGTGTATACACAATCAGATATGGGTTTCAGAAGGCTTGCAGCCCCCTAAACAGTAATACTGGTTATTGCTTAGTGGTGGCAGTAGGTGTTTTTAGTTTCTTCTTTTTACCTATCTATATTTTCTAAAGTTTCTAAAATAAACGTGCTTTTGTAATAAAAAGTAAACAATAAAGAGAAGGGAATGTCTAAGGAAAAAAGGCAATTCTAACCCAACCAGAGAGGCCCATGCAGCTGTGACCGACACCTAATTGGACACAGACTGCCTGGAATTGTTCCCCATTTGTTTTCTGGGCAGGCCATTCATAAAGACTCATTACTCCAAAACAACCAACCTGAGAGCCCCTAAGAGTCAATTCCAGACATACAAAGGAATAACAATGGCTAGAAAAGCCCTGAGGCTTTCTCCACAGAACACTGCAGTCACTAATCAATTCAAAGACAAACTAGGTTTCTCCATGTAAAAGAAAATGCGTCACACCACATACAGATGATGAACCCAAAACAGGAGTGAGAGAGACTCAACCCGGTCCTCAGTCTGGAAGCCAGCACAGCTACAGAGAGGGAAGGTCACTGCAATGTGTCAATCTGCAGACATAATCTACAAACGGAGGGCAAGAGGAGGGCGGGGGGAGGGGCGGGGAGGTAGAGGAGGGTATATACCCAGCTCAGTACAGGTTCCAGGAACCCCAGAAACTTTACATATTTGCAAAAACCAAGTTGGGAGATGGCCTGAGAGCAACTAAATGTGAACAACAGGTATGTGTCGGGTGGGAGGTTAGTTTCTGAGAATCCCCACAGGAAACAAAAGGAGAGACATTCTGGTACCACTAGAGTCAGCAGTCAGAATGATGCCCTGAAACACAAACTGGATAAACATGTGGTTCCCTTCTTCAGTGGAGGCACTTGGGTCCTAACCATGAGGTAAACAAGTCTAACAAAACACATCACTCCCGGCAAAGAACCAAACCCTGAAGTCATCCCACTTGGCCCCTGGAAAAGAGATCAAAGCCCATGACAAGCTCCACTGTTCACAAGCTCTCTGCACAGCAACTCTTGAACCAGTGAATCATCTTACTAGAAGCCAGTGGGTAAAACAATAGGCAGATGCTTATCTGAGACACAATTTGTCAAACCAGAAGGAATGACCTGAGAACTCACAGGAGACGGAGACTGATCAGGGTGGTGTCTTAGTGCAGGGGGAGAAGGCCTGGCTGGAGCCTGGAGAGGCCCTTAATAGATTAAGCCTTTGGAAAGAGGAGATAGGAATCAGAATAGTATTGATTTTCAGTATGCATACAAAAACATGTCAAAACCAAACAAAACCTGAGATCTATTTTGTCCCTGGCCAATTCTCCAAAGAGAAGTGGGGCTGGGCTAAGAAAAGCTGGACTAATCAGAAGTTAAACTACTCATAAAAAAAAAAAAAAAAAGACTAAGATTTGGGGAATAACAGAAAACTTGTTTTAGAAAAAGATGGACTCACTCTTGTGCTCTGAGATACGGCAGAATCGAGTAAACTAGGGAAAGAGATGAAGCAGTTTTCTAAACAAGAACTAAAGGGCCAAAATCTTTCAAGATCAGCACTTCTCATACATATGAAGTAATCTGTCCCAAATGAGGCAACACATTTGCTGAACACCCATGGACTGTGCAGCCTTGCTCTACTTACTGTGGAGAGTTACAGTAGAATAGGAAGGCATAGTCCTTGCCCTAGAGGAGGAAAGAGAACTAAACCAAGCATGGGAACTTCACTATAATAAAGTCCATGCCTCATAAAGAGGTCCTTTGAGTACTTCAGTAAATACTCATCTAGGATGGAGTCCAACATAACTGAATTGTAATAGTCTGGAGCAAACAGCATTGTGGTGAGACTGCAGTAAACGCAAAAGACTTTAATGGCCACATAAAAACAGATCTGCAGCCATATTAAGATCCAGCTGCTCAGTACAGGAGGAGGTTAGGAAAGATGAATGATGAGGAGTACAGGGCACTGCCACAGGAAGTGCCCAGAGACCAAGGTCCCTCTTGGAAAGGATCTGTGGAAAAGAAGTCCCAAGCAGAGTAGGAAGGAATGGAATAAATGATAGCTAGAAGGTGGCCCTAACAGTCTCTCATGTAGGGTCAGAGAGAGGAGTGCCATGTTTGGGATGTGTGCCTGCACTTCTGGCCACTGACTACTTTTCTCAACACCTCCCCTGCCTCAAGCACCACTTCCTCCAGTTCATCTTTAATTCTACCATTAAAGTTTTCTGGTTTCCTCACTGCCTTCCCTCTTCTTTTCCCTTGGACCCCTGTGGGAATGTCTCTCTGCTCCATGCTTCAGAATGAGGAGTCTTACTGCTGCACAAACATCTTTCCATTAGTAGGTTACTCTGGACTATGTTCTTTGACTTCTCGGAAATCCCCAACTCACTCACCCTCTCTCAAAGCTTTTAGGTATAGGACTGCCCACTCTGCCAGGCACATCCTTGTGTGAGATGCTAGGTCCTCCAGAAAGCCTTCTTGGCTAACTGAAAGAGATGAAACAAATTCCCTTTGGCCTTTACTCATTCCAATACACTCTGTTAGAGTGTCTGACTGTTAATTCGTATAATCGTATGTGTTGATTTTTTCTCATTTTAAATAAATTTCCTTCACAAGGGCTCTAAGAATGATAAGGCAGGAATGAGGTCTACCACAATCTTTGCTAAATCTGGCAGTGCCAACCATAAAGGCACTAAATGGTCTTCGGTAAGAGCTTTCAGGGACTGTTAGTGGTGGAGAGGGAAGAGTGCTAGTTCTACTTCCAACTCCATCCCTGACTTGCTCTGTGATGTTAGGCATGCTACTGAACACTTTGGGACCAAATTTCCTTATTTATAAAAATGAGGACAGTTAATACCCATCTTTAAGGTATTGTTGAGAAGAACGAATAGATATATGTAGAAAACAGTACTTGCAGCAGGCACTTAGAAATAACAATTTCCATTTTTGTCCCCCTTTAGTCTTGCTTCTTCCATAATAATCTTTTGGCTTTGTGTGTGTCCCTCTTATCAAACTTTACACCAGGCTTTCTTAATAGCAGCAGGACTGACATTTTGTGTCAGATATTTTTTTGTTGTAAGGAGCTGTCCTGTGTGTTATAACATGTTTAGCAGCGTCCCTGGCCTCTACCCATCAGATAGATGCCAGTAGTGACAACCAAAAATATCTCTAGACATTGCCAAACCCCAGTTGAAAATCACAGCTTTAGATTGAAAGTCTTCACGGGCAGGAACACTGGTGCTCAGTCCTCATGACCTTTAAAATTACGTGGTATTCTCTGATACTTTGAAAAGCAGGATGAATATTTTCAGCAAGAGACCCAGCTACCTGCCTACAAATTTAAATTCTATGTGTACAATATTATTTGGATGTCAAATATACCAACTAGGCCAGGTGCTGTGGCTCACGCCTGTAATCCTAGCACTCTGGGAGGCCAAGGCGGGAGGATCACTACCAGCCTGAGCAAGAGCGAGACCCCATGTCTACTAAAAATAGAAAGAAATTAGCTGGACAACTAAAAATATATAGAAAGAATTAGCCGGGCATGGTGGCGCATGCCTGTAGTCCCAGCTACTTGGGGGGCTGAAGCAAAAGGATCACTTGAGCCCAGGAGTTTGAGGTTGCTGTGAGCTAGGCTGACGCCACGGCACTCTAGCCCGGGCAGAGTAAGACTCTGACTCAAAAAAAAAAGTACTCCCTATTTCCCACAACCAAATTAATTTTTCTCTATAGCACTTATCACTACCTGATGTATTATTATTACCATTTTTTATTTGTTTA
>CAUYRT010091094.1:0-19660 GCA_963574885.1 Lepilemur ruficaudatus | reverse complement strand
AAGGTCAGGAGTTCAAAACCAGCCTGAGCAAGAGCGAGACCCCGTCTCTACTAATAATAGAAAGAAATTAATTGGCCAACTAAATTTATATAGAAAAAATTAGCCGGGCATGGTGGCGCATGCCTGTAGTCCCAGCTACTCAGGAGGCTGAGGCAGAAGGATCACTTGAGCCCAGGAGTTTGAGGTTGCTGTGAGCTAGGCTGATGCCACGGCACTCTAGCCCAGGCAACAAAGTGAGACGCTGTCTCAAATAAAAAAAAAAAAAAGACAATTACTACTTTCCCAAAACTAGGTTTACTGATTATGGGAATAATAGAATATTGGGTTCCATTCATAAATCCAGCTTGAAACAGACATGGAACGCATTGAAAAAGAGAGAGATCCAAGTCAGGAAATCCTGAAACAGTTTGACCACCAAGATATAACTGAGGCACACAGTAAAAGAGGTAAAGTGGGGACAGGAATTCTATAAGTGTAGTCAGGTCCCAAAAGACCAGGGGGCCAAAAGTAGAGCCTCATACATGGTTTGTGGCTCAAATTTAGGTATTCTCTTGTTCTTCTAGAAGATTTGAAGTATCTCCTTTTAAAAAAATGTGACAATACTAATCATCATCAGAAACTAAATCAATTTCCCAAGGAGCTTGCCAAGCTGCAAACTCCAAAATACCAATCACTGTATTAACACATTGGTCCATTATGAAACTGCCATGGTACAATGACCTAAACCTAACCTTTCACTCTACTTTCTACTCTAGAAGGCCATGGTTCAAACCACTTACACATTATCCCTTTATTTCTCCGTTACTGCCTTTAGAGCAGTGATTCTCAATTGTGTGCTACCCCTAAACCCCACCAAAGATCCAGCTGGTAACATTTGCCTCCCATTTGATTGCCACAACTGGGTGGGTGGCATGCTATGCTTCTATGGATAGAAGCCAGGGATGCTGCTCCACATCCTACAGTGCCAAGGACAGTCCCCACAACAAAGAACTATCTGGCCCAAAATGACAGGAGTGTCGAGGTTGAGAAAACCTGCTTTAGAGTCAGAAGACGCAGGCTCAAGTCCAAGGCAGCTATGTAATCCCGAGTAAACCACTTAATCTTTACGAGCCACATCTGTAAAAAGCGGTTAGCAATCCCTTATTAACAGGCTATTGTTAGGATTAATGACATAATGTAAAAGCACTGTGTAAATCTTAAAGGGTTTACCAAATGCTAATCTTATCTTAATCCTTTGAACAAAATATCTTCTCATTTTTAAAAACATAATGCTAAACAGAAAAAAGTATACACGAAAAAAAATGATCACATTGCTTTGTCAGCTTGAGTAGGTGTGTTTCCAACAAGGCCAGCTGTTCACTTATTTTTTCAGGCAATGGTATCGGCTGTGGCTTCTCAGTCTTTGAAGACTTCTTAGAAGAACCCTAAAAACATTGGTTAAATGTCAGAATGTGCCTCAACACATTGCATCAACTGTCATTTTCAAACAACATTCTTTAAATTATGTTTTTGTACTTTCATACTTGGTAGATAAAACTATGATCTACATGGCTAAACAATACTAATTGATAACTAATAATAACAGTTACTGTCTTCTAACTAAATGCCAGACACATCACTAAGTATTTCATGGAAATTGACCAAAATACTGTTGCTTTTCCCTCCCCCTTTCTCCCAATAACTTCCGCCCTCTAACCAGCCCCCTCCAACACCTGTATTCTTAAAGCAGCTGAGGATATGGCTCTAAAAATCTTCAAAAGAAAATTCCCAACCTGCCCTCAGAAATGTATCCCTTTATTCTTTTTTTTTCCTTTCTTTTTCCCAGAAGGAGCTTCTTTACAGCTGAGCTAATTGCCTTTGCTACTTTGCCTTTCATTGAACATAACAGGATCAGTAATTAGTGGATTAGGAATTGGCCTGTCTGCACTCAGGCTCCCCAGGATGTTTTCTCTGTCTGAGCCTGAGCTGAGAAGCCGCCCATCAATGTCTCTTGTTCTCCCCCCGACACAAAAAAAACCTTCCACGCCTCTTTAGGCTTTAAGGGACCTTGAGTGGTTCAAATGACTTCTGACTTGTATAAATTAACAATGGCTACAATATTTGTCAGAAGTAAGCATCACAGCCTTCTGCTGAACTAGCAGCTTCAAGGAGAGAGGTGTGAGGCACTATCTTACGACAGTGTGCAGAGATAGGGTCCCAGGCCAGGGCGTGGGTAACATGAGGGGCTGGCTGGTGGACCTGAGAGTAAACACTTGGTGGGAAAAACCCTCAAATTGCCTCCGGCCTAATCAAAACTCTCTCTAGACAAACAACCCTCACCCACCCCCACCCCCACCCCCAAAAAAGGATTATGGCAAAAAAAGTCATCCAGTAAGGCAGGGATGATGTTTTTTGGAAGTGTTTTGTTTTGTTTTATTTTGTTTGGCAAACAAGCGCTTACTTGGAAATTCAACCTGTAATAGAGATAGAAATGGAGCTACTCTAACTGAGACAGGGTGGGGGGTAAGAGTCTCTACACCTGCCCAAGCCACTGAAAGGGCTTCAGGTAATTCATAGTGCACGTCAGAAACCCAGCAAACTAAGTAACATTTCAGCACTCAATCTACAAAAACAGTTAACCATACAGTTTCAAGGAAAGGCAGTAAAGCACAAGCTCTTGTAGGACCCATGCTTGGAAGGCAGATATTAAAATTTAGTCTCAAAAATTAGCAGTCATAAAGAAGAGAATTGAGGTGTCACAGTGAGTTTCAAAAATTTGCTTTGAACACATGGCAAAAAGCTCTGATGTGTATTTACTACCTTCAATGATCCACCCAGAACAATAAAATCTTAGATTTGGAAGAGACTTTGGAGAGCTTGTAGTCCAATGTCCAACCAGGTATGGGAAGCTCACCATCATTGCCTGACTGATGGTCAAAACTGGTGATAAAGACTATTCAGTAGGCTAGCACAGATTCCTTTTCATTTTCTTGATCAAAACTCAAAAAAAAAAAAAACTTCACTATATTATTATACTTTACTTCTATGACAAATTAAAAACTGATTAATTTTCATATATGTTTAATAATACTACATGACTCCTAAAAGATCCAACATATATATTTCTATGTTTAAAAGTGAGAAACAAAAAGCAATTACCTCCTCTGGCATTTCGTCTTGTTCATTCCCGCTAAATAGAGATTTGCACGCTGGTGTGATGTCCAACATTTTTTTCCCATAATTTATAATCATTACTGCCAGGTCATACTCCTTCCATGAACGCAGAATCTAATTTTAAAAATTTATTAATCAACTCTGTTGGACACTTCTGTCTATTTTCAAGTATAATGCATCATTTTTCATAAATTTCAAGGCTTCATGATGTTTTGGGTCTAAGAACTCCCCTGTTTTTGTTAAGAAAGCTGGAAATGTACCTCCACATCATATTTAATGCATTTAATGTCATTAAAAATGCATGATTCCACTAATTAACGACGAATAACAGGATCTCACCAATGTTAAAAGAAAAACTTTAGACAAACTTAATGTAACAGAGTTTAATTGAACAAAAAATGATTCACGAATCGGGCAGCTGCCCCACTTTACCCCAAACCAGAATAGATTCAGAGAGATTCTGTTGAAGGATTTATAAACAAAAAGGGAAGGGACATACAGAAAACAGAAGTGAGGTAGAGAAACAGCCAGATTGGTTATAGGTTGACATTTGTCTAATTTGGATACGGTTCGAACAGTTGGCTGCCTTTGATTGGCTGAAACTTGGTGATTGGTATAGGAGTAGGTTACAATCTGTTTATATAGTAAATTCAGTTAGGTTACAGTTCACTCTGTACAGAGAAGCCTTTAGGCCAGACTTAAAATATGTAAGGAGGCAGCTTTAGGCTAAAACTTACTTTAACACCAATAATGAATTCTTCACACCTCCAGGCCATATAGCCAGATAACTTTCGATATAGTAAGTTGACTATTAAGAAAATATTTCCATTCAAAAAAAATCTATATTAGAACAAAGTCATTCTTAAAGGCCACATAAACATTACCTCTCATCCTGAGTTACTTTCTACGGGAAATGGCACAATTACTAACCTCAGGCTGTCTTAGAGGAGCATTTATATCAGTAAATGTTTTACAAGACATTCTGATAGAAGATTGGACTAGGAATAAGCTGTTTTTGGCAGATTCTCCATGAGCCCTCTGGGAGGCATTCACTGTAGTCAAAAGGAGAAAAGGGGCCCCTCTTTTACATTCCCTATCACCAATTCTCTGGCCTTCTTTAGACTGGCCCTTACCTACCTTTCTAGAGTAATCTTCCACCACTCATCTCCCTATACTTTAATCTCACAAAATATTGAGCCAAGTGTAAAATCTGACAACCACCATTGGGGACTGAACTCTGACCTTTTTCTTTTGCCCAAATTCATTTCTAAGAGGACTGGTGAGTCACACCTACAAACAATAAAATCTCACTAAACAGGTTTTATTAACCCAATATAATGTGGTTTACTTTCCAACCTGGTTCTGATATAGCAACACATGAGAGATAGAAGACCCCCCTATCTTAACTCAACATCCCTTCCACTGATTCCAGGTCTTTAGACAAAGCTTAACTCCTTCAATCAATTGTCAACTAAAGAATCTCTAAAACCCACCTATGACTTATAAGCTCCCACTTCGATATGTCCTACCTTTTGGGGCCAAACCAATGTATAACTTTCATGTATGGATTTATGGTATTACCTGTAATTCCTGTCCCCATGAATGTATTAATATAAAACCAAACTGTAATCTGGTCACTTTGAGTACATTTTCTCAAGACCTCTTGAGAACTTATCCCCCAGGCCAAGGTCACACATATTCGGCTCAGAATTAACCTTTTTAAATGATTTTATAGTTTGGATTTTTTCCATCTAAACCATTGTGTTTCAGGACTTCATGTCTTCCCACAGCTGAGCCATTCCCCAGAACAGCTTTCCCCACCTTATTTACATAGCTTCACCTTGTGGTCAAAACCTTGGCTCTAGTGTTAACTCCAGGAAAGCCAGGGATCTGATTCACTTATACCCTACTGTAGGCAAGGGTCAAAGGAATGGGACAAATTCACTGTGAGCCCCTTAGGGCAACTAAGAGTGTAAATAAGTTTGTATGAATTTGTTATATGTAGATATAGTCTGTTGAGTAGGTTAGTAGTTAAGGTAAATAACATCTGTTACATCTTATGCAGGGTAGAGATACATAAAGTGGCTGAAAAATAGAGTGGCTACTTGGACCTAATAAGCCTTACCTAATGCTAACAACAGGAAATGTTTCTATGGAACCAGAGCAATGGTGCTAAACTAATGCCGACTGTGGAACAGA
The DNA here is from genome assembly GCA_963574885.1 of Lepilemur ruficaudatus. Classification (NCBI taxonomy): domain Eukaryota; kingdom Metazoa; phylum Chordata; class Mammalia; order Primates; family Lepilemuridae; genus Lepilemur; species Lepilemur ruficaudatus. Next base: position 14,308 of record CAUYRT010091094.1, on the reverse strand, counting down.
GTGTGGGAAGGAAAATGGTGAAATAAATTTTGAGTAAGTAGATAGGGTTAGGTCATGCAGGGCCTTGAATGCCCAGCAAAACAGTACAATCTCATTATAAAATTTATATGAGAGGGGAAAATTTTATTAGAAAATAAAAATGAGCTAATGTTTGCTCTCCACTATACTTAATTTTGATTTCTGGCATATTTAGAGACCTTATAGAGAACTGTGCAATCATTTCCCCTCATTTTAATATGCTAGTACAAAATAATAAATAAGAAAGAATTTTTTCCAATCAAAAGAAAAATAGAGGACCAATTCTATTTAACATACCAAATGATGAACAGACATAAAAAGAGTACGCCAGATGTTTAGCATAACAATTTTAAAACCATGCAAAAGTAATGACAGATTCAAGATGAGGGATCTCAGAAGTGGCACTTTAGATGAAAAAAAAAAATACTGCTGCTTAAAGAAGGAAGATTCAACCACCTGAAAAGATCACAGAACAAAGAAACAGAGCCATTTGACTAATTGGGCTTTACACGTCCTAAGAGAAAATCCAATGTTGTTTATATCAAATGAACACCTGAAATCTGGGAATCAGGGTTAGTCCAAGATTCTGGGACTGTAGGCCAGGCTGAAGGACACTTCTAGAATGGCAATTCTCAACATGTCAATTGCAGACAAAACCAACCTAAATATCGAAATACAAATATCAAATCCAAATATCCAAATATCAAATCAAATCCAAATATCAAAAATTAATTTTTTGAAAAAGTTCAGAACACATTCAGCTCACTTCTACAGCATCATCACTGGGATTTCAATGATTCCTCCAGTGGGGGAAAGGGGAGTGGGGTCACGGCTGGCAAGTCAGGAAACGCACAGAGCCAGCCCCAAAGCCACTGTGTGCTAAGGGAAAACATTCATTTGTCTATGGCTGAGAGAGGCAGCATGTGAATTTGAGGACTTCAACCTCCACAGGGCTCCAAATGCTGGCTAGAAACCCTGTTTACTCTAGGTCAGCACCCCATGCCATCTTCTACATTGGCTGGCCCAAACCCTCCCATTCCTCTCAAATATTTGAAACCCACCCTTATCCTTCACTTCCTTGCTGTTGGCAAACGACCTTGCTTTCTTTCCATGGAGGAAATGCAGGGGAGCTAGCTTATCCCCCGTTCATGAACCTATCACCACACACCTGTAATTACAACCACCCTGACCTCCTTGAGAGGGAAGAAGTGAATCTCCTGTCCAGACTCACCCCTCCCACAAGTGCTGGGATCCCACTGCCTTCTGCCTCCAGGGATCTTGCTCTACTCCTCACCGCTCCCCTCCCAAATCTCCCTTCTTTCCCTCTCCTGCCTCCTCCCCATCAGTAATCAGATGTTTTGGAATACCCAAATAAGCAGGTTTGGGGTTTTATTGGTTGGTTTGTTTTTAGCAGAAGTTGCTATTGGCAAGTTGCCAACAACCACCTGCCTTGGAATAGACTTTCTTTCTTAGTTCTGGAAGAAACACTGCAATAGTCCCTCTTTGTTATTTAAATATAAACTAAGTAGTTGTATTCAGTGCCCTGAAAGGAAACTGTACTTGGTCTTCCTTTATTTGAAAAAAGACATCCTTCCCCTGGGAATACTCACTGATGGAAGAGTTTGGGGAGGAAAGGCCCAGCAGATAAATATATTCTAAAGAAAAGAAACCTTGGAAGGTGCACTTTTGGCCCCGCATAGCACTAGTTAATATATGTGTAACTGTAGCACTGGAAAAGGAAAGGGGTGCTTTGGACTGTGTGGGACCCCTGCCTTCAATGGTTATACCTTGTGATGGTGACAAAACTAATAGTAACAGGAAGATCCTAGAGGTTGGGGAGGGGTTAGGAATGACTAACCTGAGGATTTTTGGATTAATCTGACTCTTTAGTTCTTCCTCTTGCCTAGTGTTCAGAAGCAGGATCAGCCCCTTAGACTAAATCCATCCTTGAGATTCTTAGATAATTCTAAGACAAATTTACCCTTTTCACTAGACACACTGTTCCCAGCTGATATCACCTATTTTGCTTCAGTTGTAGTCCATATGCTAATGACTCCTTGTCTTTATACATATTTGGCCTCTTCTGAGCTCCAGGCCTAGAGGTCCAATTATATAATGGCCACTTCTTTGGATAGATCCCAATGTTCAACCTGTTCAAAACTTATCTTCTCCCCTTTTCCATACAAAATTACTCCTCATCCAGGGTTCTAAGAATAGTGATATAGTCACCCAACTGCCCAGGCCCGATAGCTATATATTACTGTTGACTCTTCCCTATTCCTCTTTTATCCTCTTTATGCAGTAGATTGCCAGGTTCTCAATTTTATCTCATAAATTACTATTCAATTCTTTCAATTCTCTCTACCTCCTACTTTTTCCACACTAGTTTAGTTCATCATCCATTGTTTTCTAACACATCCCTTGCCTCAGATCTTATCCCCCTCTAATTATTAGCTGTTGTGCAACCAGAATAATTTTTTTCCTAAACTACAAATCTCATTATGTCATTTCTACATTTGAAAGCCTTCAGTGATTCCTCTCTGACTTCAGAAGATGGCCATGTGTCATGTGGTACCTGTTCATTGCTCCACCTTTTAAGGCAACTGAAATATTTAATTATATCTTCCATAATTAAAGATAAATTTGATTCTTTTCCAAAACTGTAAAATTATTTCATATTTTCTCATTGATTACTCCATGAGGTAATCAATATTAATAATCTTGTATCTGTCTTATATTTTTCCCAACCTAATATTTGCCTTTAAGCTTTGTTTATAGTGCCTTGCCATAAAAATGTTTTATTATATAATCTAATTATCTATCTTTGAATTTTGTGCCTTCTGAGAAAGGTGTCCCCTGATTCCAAGGCCATACAAATATCCTTGAATCCATCTGGACTTTATTTTGTTTAAGGTATGAGACAGGGCTCCAGCTTTGTTCACTTCCAGATGAATATAGTTAGTTACACCAGCAACTTTCATTAAATAAACTATTATAACACACTATAATTTTCTCAATGAATCAAATCACTATCTTTGTCATACGCTAAATTCTTCTGCAGACTTGGGGCTATTCCTAGACCTCTATTCTACTCCACTGAACTATGTCCCCTTTACTCTGTTAACATCATTTTTTATTGAAGTGGCCTTATGGCAAATTTTAATATCTATTGAGAACTCTTAAGTTATTCTAATCAGTTCCAGAGAAACACTATTGGAATTCTGATTAGAACTGCATTAAATTTAAATATTACTTCAGGAAGGATTTACATTCCTGTGACAGTAAGTCTTCCTAGTCAGGACTTAGTGTGGCCTGCAACATGTTCAGATCTTATTTTCTGTCCCTCCATAAGATTTCACAGTTCTTCTATTTAGGTTCTTTAACATTTTGTTAAGTTTAAGATATTTTATTTTATAAGTGGTATATTTTACCCTCTCCATATCTAGTTGACTACTACTAGTATAATTTTAAAAATTATCAGTTTGTAGGTATCTTATGCACAGTCACTTTATATATTCTCTTTATAATTCTAGTAATTTTTTCCTAGATTCTCATGGGGTTTTGAGATCTCTACAATTACAGACAAATTATGCAGACAGTCACCAGATTACAGAAGAGGTGTATGCTCCTGAGAATATCTTTAGGTCAGATATGTATGTAACTCAGATCCCTGACGAACAGGATATATATAGTAATAATGACAATACTATAATGGCTCATGTGATAATAATACTGTGTAATACTGTAATAAGAGTAAGAGTACTGTGTATTATTGTGTAATACTGAAATAATAAGTTACAGATACTATTGTGCTCTTTCTTTTAGTTCAAACAAACAGAACATAAAAACAAACTCATACAAAAACTTTATATAGGAGATAGGAGAAGTTTTTAAAAAGAATATTAAAGGTTAACACTCAACCTAATGTTGCATCAATGCTAGGCTATTAGAATGTTCCACTTCTTTTGATCTTCTAACTAAATCAATAATAACCTTTCCATTTCAGTCATTAATCCACTTCACTGCTTAGCAATAATTGATGCTTTCATTGGAGCACTGCCTTTCCTATGTTCCAATAATCTCACTTTATCCTTTATATTATAATTGTTCTGATAGTAGAGCAACTGAAGCCTAATGCTTTCCCTGTGAATGATGGTGTCTGGCCTTTCTCTCAAAGCTTAATTATTTCTACTTTTGTTTCCACTGTAATCACCTTTCTCTTGGCTGCAGGCTCACCTGGATCTGCAGTGGACTTTTGCTTTGGAGGCATGGTCATAAAGGAAAACACAGACTCACAGAATCAAATAAAAAAGTTAAGATGAAAGTGATGCTGTGTGTAAGCAACCACACCAATGATGAGACCAGCCACTAGTGTGAAGAGGCATCAACGAACCTCTTATGCCATGTGGATTTGTTTACGTGCACAGAAGGAACTAGTTCCCAAATGATTAATATTAATTTTTTAATTATAAATTATCCTTATAGGGAGCCTTGGGAGCCCATTTGCAAGTACAGAACGCCATAAGACAGGTGGTCTACAAGCCAGGGACTGCCTGCACGTTCCTTTCTGATAATATTAAATTGTTTTATATACTCATCTATTGCATGAGAAAGAACCTCTAAAAACACTGAATCTTACTGTTAAGAGTCAGCAGCTTTTTCCTGTTCCTGATTTTTAAGGAAAGAGCTTCAGAAATTTGCGACTTAGTATATTTGCTGTAAAATTTTGGCAAACGTCTTTATCATTATTCAATAGCTTCCTTCCATTTCTAACTCATTAGAAGTTTTACTAGCAAAGATTGCTAAGTGAAATAAGTGCTCAAATGCATTCAAAGCATTTTTGATATAATTTTACTGGTTTTTTCCTTTAATTTGCTGTTATAAAAAAATTCAAGTTTCGTTTTAATTCAGACTAGACCTTTAATACTTGACAATGAGCCTGTCCTAAGACTGGAAAATGACCAGATGTCATCCAGGAGCAGAGTAGGATGATCTGTCAGAACGGAATCACTGTCCTGATTAGTGCTTTGAGCCCTGCACTCTGCTTTATCTGATATGAAAATTGCCACTCCCAGTACCTGCGTCTATCCATTTATTTTTCAACCATTGTTTTATCACCTTGTTTTAGGAATGTTTATTGAAATAGCATAATTTGAATCAGACTTTTTAGCCCATCTGGCAGTCTCTGTCTTCTGAGTTCATTCACATTTAGTGAAGTGATTAATATATTTAATTTTATTTATACTTAATATACTTAATTTTCTAGTCCTTCCATCTTAATACTACCTTTTTCCTTCTTACTTTTGCCAAATTAGCCATTTTTCCTCCCTTTTTTCCTGTTCCTGTTTCCTCTCTCTCATTTCTCCGTGTTCATTTTTTCTCCCTGTCAATTTAGAAGGCTTACTATGCTTTAAAGTTCTGCTCATGGTTACATATTCCTCTGAATCATCTTGAAATACATACATTCTTTCAAAGAACGTAATAATTTTATACTACATGTATCTTTTATGTATGTATGTATACATACATAAAACATACAACCATGCACCAAGAATCTTTACCTGCTCACATCTTCCCCCAACCCAAACAGGATGGAAGTTTTACTTCTAGGTTGCTAGTAAATTTCTCTTTCAAAGATGACTCTTCTCTTTTAAGAACCCCTACTTAGCATTTATATTGCAAAGTCACATCATTATTATCTATTTAATTTTAATAACTCATATGTTGCAAGATTCATTGCTCCCATTATTCTTCTCCTTTTTGTCTTTCCCTAGCTTGGGATTTCTGTTCTGAATCAATTGTCATTTGATAGAGTATTTCCTCAAGTGTTTTCCTCAGATAAGTACATGGGCAGAATACTTTTCAAATGCCTGCACTTCTGAAAATGTTTGTTTTGCCCTGACAAATGAATGATATCTTTTCTGGTTATTAATTTTTGGACTTCAGTCTTTTTTCCCTCGGGGTTCTACAAATGCTGTTCCAGTGTTTTAACTTCTAGTGTTGCTGATAAAAAGTTTGAAGCTAATTGATTCTCTTTCCATTGCAAATAACTGCTCGTGTCATCCAAGAGTTATTCTTCTCCTGTAGCTACTATGAGGTTCTCTCTAATGCTCTGTGCATATGTCAAGTGCCTAAAACAGCACCTGTCACAGACAGGTAATCAGTCAATATTTGTTAAACGGAGGAGTAAAACAAAAATGAAAAATTAGTTTATATTCTGATCACACTTTTGCCTCTGTCTTCTCCCTGGCTTAGATCTCCAGATATATCACTCTTGGTTGGTGCAGTCTGAATTCGTCTTTACCGTTAGTTCTCTGTTGAGGTCAGGGTCCGGCACACCAATCTCAGAATCATCCTTAGATCCTACCTAGTCTGTCCTTTTCTTCAAGACTAACATCATCGTTTACATTCCAATTTCATGAGATTATTATACTCTTCCTTTACTGACTGCCCTTCAGTCATAACCCTGCTGTTTGAGCTCTGGACATCTTCGAAGCCCCACTACCCACACTCAACGCCTGGGTTAAGACACTTCAGCTCTACCTGCAGGTGCCACTGAGATCACAACCTGGCAAGATGATACGCAGGTTTACTGCAGTATAACGAATACATAATTAATGTGTTAGGGTTGTGAAACAAAGCTGTTCTTTGTGACCATATAGAATGCCTATAAAATAAATCCTGTTTCAAGAACATCAAGTTTTAGTTTGTGAAGCCCCACAGTTTTATCAGAAAGTTCAACAACACATTGAACTATTCTGTAATGTTTAGACTTTACATTTGCTTTTGATCTAAAAATGCTTTCTAATTACTGCGATTCAAAGTAGTTTGGCTTTCTAAAGCATTCCTACTGCTCCTAAATTTTACGACACTAGATAAAGAATAAGATAAATACCTTTGTGACGTAGAAGATACAACAAGCTATCATGTGCTGGATACTTTCAAAACTCGCAGTATTTTTCTTCGAGTAGAAGGTATTTGGTAGTCCTTGCAAAACGACTATACACTTTATCAAGATCTAAAAATTAGAAAATGATTTTAGTTTTAAAATATCCTTACTAATTATAAAATGCTCTATTCAAATCATGTGAGTTTTAAGACATAAAATTTTACTATTATAAATAATTATTGATAAATTTTTTATTAGGTAGAAAGGAATGTACACTGGGATAAAATTAATATGTTCAATCCTGAGATGAGCCCTTCACATCTAAAGTAACTTGAAAATGAGTGAAAAGAATAAAATAAATACACAAATAACTATAAAAAAACATACTTTAACAAGTGTCATGAAAGATACAGGCATCATGTTACATATACACGAAAAACTAAAGACCATATCCAGGCATAGGAGGACCTTGAAAAACCACGTGGAGGATTATGTGGTATATTAAATATTATATAGTGATTCCAGGTACTTGAAATAATGCCTTCCTTTAAAATTAAGACCAAATATTCACATCCCGGGCAATTAATTAATATTGGTGTTCACTTCATAGTCTCCTTGCTTCATATTATATTATTCTGAATTTGATCAAGAGCTAGATGATTAAGTTTAGCTTTCAATACCATTGCACAGTTCTGGGCAACATCACTGTCAGAAAAGTACAGCTGAGATTGCAGCAATCTATTCACCATTCAGAGTATCCCCAAGGACAAGTTAGTATCTGAATGTTGGTTCTTTGGGGGCACATTAAGTGCTTCAAGCTCCCATTCTAACACTGTTAGTATTGTTACCAGACACTTATTTTTAATATTTTTTTAACTCCTTCCCCTCCATGATCACCCTTCTCCCACTCTCCCACACCATAACCCCAATCATGTTAACACCCTAGTAGTTTTGTAGTTTTCTTGGGGATCATATAATCATATATATGTGTATGTATAAATACATAAATGTACATAGAAGGAAGGTTATTGTCATGTTACAAAATGGGATTTAAATACACTCATCTGAATTATAAATTTCTCCTTCAACCATGCCTTGTGAGAAATCCCCCAAGTCTACAAGTGTAGTTCTAATTCATTATTTCTAATGGCTACATAATATTATTTGGTATGGATCAACCATAATCTATTCAGCCTCTTCCAGGACCTCATGTTGCACACTTTTATGGTTAATGTTGTGCAGTCTGGCAGTACGGATGCTTCTCTTTGTCTCAGCTTTTTTGCCACTGACAAGAATGCCACAGTAAACACCTTTATACACACTCAGTTGCCAACTCTGAGTAGCAATCAAGGCACCAGCTTCAAGATGATACCCAGTGAGGATGAGACACCACCCTCCAGGACACACTAAATCCATGCCTAGGATGTGGTACTTGCGTCCCAGTAGGTAGAACACATGGGTCCAGGAACCAAGGGGTGGAGCTAGGAGTAGCATTTTGCCAACCTGTGATTTTATTCTATGGGATAAAATACTAACAGAGGGATTTCTGTGTCAGATGAATGTATTTTTAATTTGACTAAAATTTTATTCTATAGGATATATTACTAGCAGAGGGATTACCATATCAGGTATTTTGGGGGGTTTTGTTTGCTTGTTTGTTTTTTGTTTTTTCTATTTCAGCATATTTCAGGGGTACAAATATTTAGGTTACATATATTGCCTTTGCCCCACACAAGTCAGAGCTTCAAGCATGTCCAACCCCCAGACAGTGCACACTGTACCCATTAGGTGTGACTATGCCCATCCCCTCCTCCTCCTTCCCACCTGCCCGACACCCAATGAATGTTACTACCATATGTGCACGTAAGTATTGATCAGTTAATATCAATTTGATGGTGAGTACATGTGGTGTTTGTTTTTCCATTCTTGTTATACTTCACTTAGTAGAATGGGCTCCAGCTCTATCCAGGATAATATAAAAGGTGCTAGATCACATTGTTTCTTGTGGCTGAGTAGAACTCCATGGTATACATACACTACATTTCATTAATCCACTCATGTATTGATGGGCACTTGGGTTGTTTCCACAACTTTGCAATTGTGAATTGTGCTGCTATAAACATTCGAGTGCAAGTGTCATTTTTTATAGAATGTCTTTTGTTCCTTTGGGTAGATGCCCAGTAATGGGATGGCCGGATCAAATGGTACTTCTACTTGCAGCTCTTTGTGGTATCTCCATATTACTTTCTATAGAGGTTGTACTAGTTTGCAGTCCCACCAGCAGTGTAGGAGTGTTCCTATCTTTCAGTATCCACGCCAACATTTGTTGTTTTGGGACTTTTTGATAAAAACCATTCTCACTGGAGTTAAGTGATATCTCATAGTGGTTTTGATTTGTATTTCCCTGATGATTAGAAATGTTGAGCATTTTTTCATATGTTTGTTGGCCATTATTCCGTCTTCTTTTGAAAAGTTTCTGTTTATGTCCTTTGCTCACTTTTTAATGGGGCTGTTTGATTTTTTCTTGCTGATTTTCTTAAGTTCTATATAGATTCTATATATCAGCCCTTTATTGGATGTGTAGCATGCAAATATTTTCTCCCATTCTGTAGGCTGTCTGTTTGCTCTCATGATAGTTTCCTTAGCTGTGCAGAAGCTTTTAAATTTGATCAGGTCCCATTTATTTATTTTTATTATTGCTGTGATTGCCTTTGGTGTCTTCATAAATTCTTTGCCTAGGCCAATGTCTATAAGAGTTTTTCCAAAACATTTTCTTCTAGAATTCTTATACTTTCACACCTTAGGTTTAAGTCTGTTATCCACCATGAGATGCTTTTTGTGAGAGGTGAGAGGTGCAGATCCTGTTTCATTTAGTCTTCTACATGTGGCTATCCAATTTTCTCAGCACCATTTATTGAATAAGGATTCTTTTCCCTGTTGTATGTTTTTGTCTGCTTTGTCAAAATTAGATGGCTATATGAGAATGGTTTTATATCTGAGTTCTTGGTTCTATTCCATTGGTCTATGTCTCTGTTCTCATGCATATCAGGTATATTTGTTTTTAATATTGTTTAAAACTAGATTTAATTTAATTAAAATTAAAATTGCTTTGCCAAAATCCAAATGCTTGTTACAATTGACATTTCCCAAATCAATGAATGAGAATTCCTTTGTCCCCTGTCTTCACCAGCAATAGGAGTTATAGTTCTTTTTGATTGTGCCAGTGATATTACATTGTTAATTTAATATGCATTTCTATGAATATTCAGAATTCAGGCATCTTTTCATATGTTTCTCAGACACTTGGATTTGCTCTCTTGTGAATTGTTTATTCATATTATGTGCCCATTTTTCTATCAGGTTATTGTCAATTTTCAAGATTCTTTGGTATATTTATTTACCTTTCATAATGTTTGGAGATATTTTTTCCAAGTCCATAAGTTTTCTACTACCTTTGTTATGATCCCTTTTGTTACACATAGGTTTCTTATTTCTAAGAGTTCAATCTTGGTTCAAAAGGTTTCTCCCAAGCCCTGGACTGCACATGTCATCTCCTGGGATATGTTTTCCTAAAGTCTTTTGCTTTAGTTTATATTTAAGACTTTAATTCATGTAGACTTTTTGTATACAGTACAAATAGGGATGAAACTCTATTTTCTTTCAGATGAATATCAAGGTGTTTCACCACCATTTATTAAAAATGTTCACTCTCTTCCCACTGAATGGGAGTGCCAACTCTGTCATATATTACATTCTCATACATAGTGAGGCCTATTTCTGGAATCTCCCCTGTGTTCCATTAATCTTTTCTTATTCCAAACAATACAATTTAATTAGAGACTTCTTTCTTAAGGCTTTTTCTCATAGCTATAACCCATTCTCTGAGCTGTAGCCCAAGGCAACCTGAATCAGTGGGATCCTAGAAGGTGACAGTGGATTACTGCAAACTCAACTAAATGAGCACCAACTGCAGCTGTTGTTTTCAATGTGGTGTCCTTGCTAAAACACATTAAAAGGTATGAATTTATATGGATACCTTTTCTTCTTCTCTATCCTATCAGAAGGAAGTACCCAAAAAAGTTCCCATTAACACTGGACAAATAAGACTGTGCATTTTGAATACTGCTCCAAGGCAATGATAACTTTCATACCCTCTGATGTATACTGTGTGAAAGGACATGAACTTTCCAGACACGTCTCAAAACAAAACAGTAGCCCACCATGTCAATGATATCATGTTAATCAGACCTAAGGAGCAAGAAATGGCAAGCACACTGAAGACCTTGACAAGATACATGACCTTCAAAGGGTAGAAATAAACACTATGAAGATTCAGGGGCCTGTCACATTAATGAAATATCTGAGGGATGCTGGGATACCCCCTCCAAAGTAAGTCTGACATCTGGCATCTCTCACCTTTAAGAAGAAAATACCATGGCAGGTAGATGCCTTTGGGTTCTGGAGGAAGCATATGCCACACTTGGGAATACTGCTCCGATCTATTTACAATCCACAAGGAGGGCTGTCAACTATGAGTCTAGATTTTGGACTCTGGAGGGAGATCTTTTCAGCAGTTGAACTACTAGATGTGGGGATTGTGGGAGAAGGAAAAGCATCTGTGCTCCAGTGGGGCTCCTTCAAGGTGAATACTTGTTAAGTTACTTAAGCTGTCTGGTTAGTTTTCTTAATGGTGAAATGAAAATCTTTAGACTTTTCACAGGTTCACTCACATCTTCTTGGTTCTCAACAGCTGTGCCCATGGTGATGATGATGACAATGACAATAATGATGGTGATAACTAAAGGACACGGTGAGCATTGTAGAGGAGAAGGGCATGCCTCTAATCCTCCCTTGGGTGAGGCAAAGACATAAAATATAACCAAAAAGTTTGTACCCTCATAATACCCTGAAATAAAAAAAAATAATAATGATGGTGGTGATGATGATAATTTTCTTCAAGTCTCAGCAGAAAAATCTTGTTTCTTTTATTACTTCCTTGTGGCAGGTGGAATTCTAAGATAGTCCCCAAGGTTCCTCTCCCTGGTGTACCAGCCCTGTACAATTCCTTCCCCTTGAGTGTGGGTGTAGCCTCTGAATGCGATGTGTTCATGGCTCTCATGGTGCGATTCCTCACAGCATACTGCAGGAGACTCTCCTGCTGGTCTTGAAGAAGCAAACTGCCATGTTGTAGAAAAGACCATGTGTCAGGGAATTGGCAGTTGGCCTTTAGGAGCTAATGACCTCCTACTGGATAGCCTCAAGAAAATGAATTCTCTTAACTACAGGTGAACTTGGAAAAGGACCTTGAGCCTCACATGAAATCACAGTCCTGGCCAACACCTTGATTTCAACCTGATAAGACCCTAAACAGAAGACCCAGCTAACCCATATCCTCCTGACCCATAGAAACTATGAGATAGTAAACGGGTGTCCATTTAAGCCACAGAGTTTATGGTGATGTGTTAAGAAGCATGGACAACTGACATAATCCCTTCAGCCAGGTCTCACCTACCCTTTTTCCATAAATCCTAATTCCTCTATACCAAGACACCAAGTATTTTTTTCTTGGGTCATCTGATCATTTCACCAGATGATGGATTTAACAGTATGCTTTAAATAAATATGCTTCAAATAAATGCTATTTCGAACAGTACAAGACCATAACAACTGAAATAACTTTAAAAACCTAAAAAGCAAATTGCCAATATTTAAATATAGACAGCATGGGGCTGAATATTTTCAAAGAAACACATTTTATGCCCTTATTTATGTTTGCTCAGACGCATAAATTATTAAAATATTTTTCAGTTAACTCATGAAATTTCACACTACTTGTTCTTGACCTATTTGTACTTTATAAGAGATATAAATGCTTTTGCAAAATGAATTGTTGAGTTGCCTTTATAAAAATACCCTTATTTTGGAGGATAGGAGAAATATCCTTACCTGTACAACAGGTACCAAAACAATATTGTGATAGATTATAGGAGCAAGGAGACCATAACATTGAATCACAGCTTGAAGGGCATAACTGGAATCATTTAGAAAGTTGCTAAGTTCCAATGCCACCAATACTCTCTCACATTCAACCAGTCTAGCAATCTGTAAAGAAACAGGCATTGTTACTCAAATTGAACATCAGGTGCTTAACTTAAGTGTCTCTAAGAAGAATAAAAGATAGAAAATATGACCCTTTTGGCTTAACAACAATGTAAATACTTGTTAGAAGAAAATCTAAATTCAGAAACAACTCTAACTCCCCAATACATACAGATATTGTTACATACAGATAGCATAATCTTAGAATTAAACTTCAGAATTTTTTTGTAAAACGATGCAAGTACCACAAATAATAAAAAAGAACCATTTTTATTGTTAAGATAAAATCTTTGCTATATTTTTATGTTCATGTGATTTATGTGATTAACTGTACACCTCAGTAAATTCACTAATTTATCTATTTTTTTACTTATGCTTATGGTTTCATATCTGAGACCATCGCCTAATCCAAGGTCACAAAGATTTACTCCTATGTTTTCTTCTAAGAGTTTCATAGTTTTAACTCTTACATTCAGAATCTGATCTACCTTAAGTTAGTTTTTATATATGGTGTGAGGTACGTATCCAACTTTTTTTTTCATGTGGATATCTAGTTCTTCCTGCACCATTTGTTGAACACTGTTTTGTGTTTTTTTTCCCTATTGAATCATCTTGGCATTCTTGTCACCAATCAGTTGATCAGAAATGTAATGGTTTATTTATGAATTCTACCCCTCTATCTTGCCTCTAATATTATTGACAAACCTGAAAGACTGCAAGGAGAGAAAATGAGTCCAGGCAATAGAAATTCTCCAAATGAATACAGCACAACTGACCAGCTTTGCCTTACATTCCATGGAGTGTTTGATGGGCTGTCCATTGACAGGCACCACCTAATGGAAATAGATACTTGAATGGTCACCAATAGCCTTCTATAAGCCAAATTAAATTGTCACTTTTTTGGTGTTGTCACCTGATGTTTGACATTACTCTCTACCTCTCCCAGAAACTTGGCTTTGTTCTCCTTCCACCTTTCTGGCTGTTCTACTTTGGTCTACTTGACTAACTTATTTTTTTCTCTACTAATCCACACCTTAAAAGATGGTCCATAGGGATCTATCCTCAATCCTCTCATTTTATTTTAAGACTTTTGGTTGCCATCCCATATCCATTGCTATCCATTTTGCTAATATCAGAAGCTCAACTTTTAGCTGAACACATTGCTTCAAAATTAAACAGCCATACAAGATAAGTCAACTTGAGTGGTAATATATTTTGGGAAATCAGCTCACTACAAATTGTGACTGTAAACATTGTACTGTAAATGCTTTGTAGTTTTCCCCCAATTAAAAAAAAAAAAAA
>CAUYRT010091092.1:0-10283 GCA_963574885.1 Lepilemur ruficaudatus | reverse complement strand
TACTAAAAATAGAAAGAAATTAATTGGCCAACTAAAAATATATATAGAAAAAATTAGCCGGGCATGGTGGCGCATGCCTGTAGTCCCAGCTACTTGGGAAGCTGAGGCAGAAGGATTGCTTGAGCCCAGGAGTTTGATGTTGCTGTGAGCTAGGCTGATGCCACGGCACTCTAGCCCGGGCAACAGAGGGAGATTCTGTCTCAAAAAAAAAAAAAAAAAGAAAGGAAACCAAAATAACCCCCAAACCTTACTGCCTTCTACACAACATGGGGTGAAACCTTGCAAAGTTCAAGGCACTGAGGGTAAAATAAAGATGAATAAAATCTACTGGAAAATAGGTTCCATGATGGTAGGCATGTTTGTTCCTTTTCTTCACAGTTGTTTTCCAGAAATATAGGGCCAAATAAGTGTGCCATAAATATAAATATTTTGTGAATAAGTTAAAAACTAGAATTCCTACCCTTAAGAAGTTTACTATCCACTCATAACTAAATGTGTCTTACTGCTGAGATTTTAAGCACATGCAAGGTTATTACTATGAACAGCAGTTGTCACTGTACTATACAGATTTGCAGAATTGATAAGAGATTTTTCAGATGGCAAATGGGCAAGTGCTTCCTACACAAACAACTGTTTCATCACCAGAGTGAGAAAAATCACCAAAATATGAGCCAGTATCCATGTCCCTGAAGAGTCTGTCTGGGTACTCATAGATGGAAGAGAACACAGATTTCAACATAATTCAAGTGCCAGGATATAAAATCCTTGAGGTTTTTATTTGGCTTGGATGAAAAACTGCGTCTTTGGGGCAGCCAGAGTTTCTTTCCCAGTCCCTTCCCCAGGATACGCCCATGTATGTCTTCAAGCCCTGGTGTAAAATTCACTTCTCCAGTGAGTTGTCCTTGTTTGTCCTCTGCTCCATGGCGACTCTGCATCCCCTGGGCACCAACACACCTTGTGGACCCTAGTGCAGCAGCTGATACACAACCGTGTCTTAGTTACCATAGAAAGTATTCATTTTGAACTCTAGGGACTATGAACTTGCCAAAGATAAGGACTTATGATTCTCAGATCTGCTCTTTCCTATAAAAGCTAACTCCATCCATTTTAATAATATACATGCAATATTTCTACTTAGTCATCTGAAACCTTCCACTTCATGAACAAGTCACCAAATTATATGTTAATAAATTAGCACAAGAAGTGCCACACTATTTTTAAATTTTTGATTGAAGAAGAATCTGAGAGACACAGCTGGATTCTCGGCGAAAGCATGGGCTAGAAAGATAAGTTGTTTCCTGAACCCTCAAGACTTTTTTTGTATTATTTTCCTGCTAAATTGCATATTTCTGTCCTTCAGAGAAGTCTTGAAGAGATCTGATTTCCTTCTGTTCTATTGTGTAGGTGTGAACGCCTTTGCAATTGAAAAGGAAGCCTCGGAGGGTGGCAGGACCGAGTCAGCAGAAGTTACACAAAGTGAGGTGTGCGCTTTGTGACTGGTTAGAGCTCTAATGAGGCCAAGGTCGTGGGTTCAACCCCTGAAAAGGCAGATACTTCAGTCAATTCCCTGCCAGAGGACTGCACCCCTAAACTACTGCAGATTTGCTGGAAATTCAAAGATGTGAGGGTCGCGGATGTGGGTGGGCTGACAATGCAAGTCCCTGAGAGGGGAAGGAGACCTCAACGGTGCCCTGCCTCCCTCTAGTCCCAGAATAGGCTGGTTGCCAGGGCGAAAGGGCCAGAGTGGAGGGCCCCCACCTCAGATATAGCTACAGAAATCTGCTCAAGCTCTGAATCCACCAGGTACAATCAGGTGCCCTGGTTCTAGGTCTGTCTAGTTCCCTGGTGCTCTTCTGGGTATATATGAATATATATATACACACATACACATAAATATGTGTGTACATATATACATACACACACACACACGTATTCAAACACGTGTAGCCAAATCCATAGAGGGACTATCTGTGACAAGAACAGGAAACGAGAAGGAACATTTTAAAAAATCAAATGGCCTTGCACATGCCAGATAAAAGCATGTCTCTCAACACAGAAGTAGGATTACCTCAACTGTACACCTGAGGTCCAAAAAAAAGGTGTGTTTGGTGGGGGGAGTGAATTTAGTCATTCGTGACTATAAAGGATGCTTATAAAGATTGATTGCCTCCTTGGAAGGCAAAAATAAAGTGCATAAAATTATTATTGCATAGTTTTTATATTGACAGGAAAAAGAAAGGGGATATTAACTTACGTCCAAAGAGGGAAGCCTAAAACATCCAAATGAAGTAGAAACTTCCTTTTTGCAAGTCTCTCACCGTATCAAATTAAAACACTGACAACTTTGCTGCCCTGAGTTCTCACCAGTTCTGGGAGTTTTCCTGAAAACCAGGATCCTGCAAAACTATAGCACTGAACCCTGGATCTTGCCAGAGACATTTAAGACATTTTTAAAAGAACCTTCTGACAGGTAGTATGCCACCTGCTTGTCCTACAGGAATACCATGCAGGAGCCTCCTAGTACAGCTGCACCATAAATTGCATTTCCAAACCTCACCAATTTAACTTTTGGAGAGAGAGATTCTGAAGAATGGATTTGTTTAAGAAAAGGGGTTATAGGCTATC
Source organism: Lepilemur ruficaudatus (assembly GCA_963574885.1). NCBI lineage: Eukaryota > Metazoa > Chordata > Mammalia > Primates > Lepilemuridae > Lepilemur > Lepilemur ruficaudatus. The sequence continues at coordinate 7,658 of CAUYRT010091092.1, read as the reverse complement.
AGGACAGAAATAACCTCTTTACATATGGGTATAAAGACTGAGATGGCAAACTCTGGTTTAGTTCTAGCATAATATTAAAAATATGCCAAACCCACAAAAGGACAAAGCCTTATGTTTTTTTATGCTTTATTATGTAATAATTGATACATACAGAGGAATATATGTAGCTCTTATACAAACTGCAATGCATTATAATAAAAGCAATATGTCAGAGTCCATATTAACATAAGATATAGGTCGAAGCCAGCAGAATCAATTATTTTTTAAACTTTTAGAAACAACACATTCATTTGTTGAATTATCTGTTTGGGAATGGACAGAAAAGAGATAATTATAAATTATATTCACTCTAGGAGATAGCTGAGACTGATTAAGTCCCTAGGGAACCACACAGTAGGTGTCAGTAGGATTAAATGCCTGGGTAAACCACAAGGTAGGCTAAGGTCAGAAGGGGTTTAGGAAGGAAGGTCACAGGAATACGAAGATTTAGCTCCATCCCTGAGGTCACAAAGCCTGACCCATTGGAGGCACTTAATAAATATTTGACCCAAAAAAAAAAAAAAAAAAGAAAGGTATGAAATTCAAGAAAAGTGCTTAACTTCTCCAATGCTCAGTTTCTTTCTACGTAAAATGGAACAAGGCTCTGTGTATACCAGCCATCCTTAGAAGGATCAAAATAAGAATGTATCTGGAAATACTTTATGAGCTGCAAAAAGCGATATGATTTAAAGAAATGTCATTTTATAAGGGATCTTCAGATTTTTTTGAGTGAGAGGATTCTGTGCAATTGCTTTTGGGAGGGAAAGGTGTTAGATGGTGGTTTTAACTCACCAGGGTTTGAATTTCACTTCAGGATATCCTGCTGCTGTTCTGTCTTTCATCTGAAATCATTTCCAAAAGTGCAGCTTGGTCACTGAGCCCCTATAAGCTGGAACAGAAATTATGTTCTCCGCATATGAAAAATACGCATGATACGACACCTAGCACGTTGGAAGTCTCTTTAAGACAGCTCCTTGCTGCAGCCAAAACAATAGTGTTGAAGGTAAAAAGCAGAGGGGAGCCACGAATCCTAGCACTGCGAAAATTTCTGTTTTCTTACATTTCTCTCTACAAATACTTGTTTAATCTCGTTAAAAGAATATTAAAGTGGCTAAGCACTTTGGAGTTAGAAAAGGCTCTTTTTCAAAGCAGCTTTGCCTGTGTAGTTGTGTCATACCATTTCCATTAGGTTTTGAAAAATACTGAAAACTGATCCCAGACACCCATTATTACTTTGGGGGACCCAAGGTTGAGAACTGCTTGTTTCAGCTATTGGTCAACGTCCCCCCTTAATGGTGACTCCACTGGATAACGATTTCCAGTATTTCCTTCCCAGTATTCCTTACCCCAGCCCCCCCTCCATAAAAATGTCCCTGAAATTACAATATTCCATCACACGATTTAATTAAGTCAGAAGCATTTAGCCAGCAGAGTTCATCAAACAAGTCCAAGTCAGAGACCAGGTTGATGTTGACAGCTTACTGTGGGCTAGAGTCGTGCTGAGTACTTGACTTCCAATCTCGTATTTAATTCTTAGGCCTAGCTTGGTAGGGTGGGTATTAGTATGCACATTTTACAGATAACAGAACCTGGGAGTTCAGAGAATTTAAGTAATGATTGGCCTAAAGACAAATCATCAGGAGAGGATAAAGCCATTATCCAAACCCAGTCAATCTGGCAGAGTCTCTGCTTTGCTGTTTTTTTCTAAAATACAGTCATGTGTTACATAGCAACGTTTCAATGACAGCACATAGGAAGGTAGTCCCGTAAGATTATAATAGCATATTTTTACCTTTTCTATGTTTAGATACACAAATACTTACCATGATGTTACAATTGTGTACAATATTCAGTACAGTAGCACGCCGTACAGGTTGGTAGCCCAGGAGCAACAGGCTACACCACAGAGCCTAAGTGTGTAGGGGGCTACACCACCTAGGTTTGTGTAAGCACATTCTACGATGTTCGCATAGGGATGAAATTGCTTAACGATGCATTTCTCAGAACATATCTTCTCCGTTAAGAGATGCATGACTGTATGTGAAAAACTTGAAATTCTGAAATGTTCAAAGTGATAGCACAATATCTCCTTACCTAATATTCAGAAAGCTGAAGTTTGTATTCTTTAATGTAACTTTTTAGAGGAAATCTGTTGTCTGTGTATTTTAATCTTAGTACCCATTTTATAAAAATGCATCCAAAAAGAAGGGGGGGAATCCCTTATTAGAGCATGTGTCCAATTTTTTATTCGGAAAACATGAAACATTTGAAGCCATTTATCCCCCTAGACAATTCTCAGAGAACATTCTCAGAATAACCAGAGTCATAACAGCCCTGGGGACGATGTCCCCTTCTCATGTACAGCTTCAGGCAGCCAGGACGGGGGCTAATTCAAAGAACTTTTACAAAACAGCATCAAGGTCTCGTGGCCCTTGAAAATGACTAAGATCAATTAAAGATTATTTTGCCAGTTTGGTGAAACAAGAGGAAAGACAAGATGAATAATGCTAAAGAATAAATCTGGGGGACATTAGGAAAAAAGTCTTCATCATGTCTAAAATAGGACATCTTCATCACAGTGTTTGACTCATGCAAACATTTAAATTTTTAAAACAACCACGTTACTTGAACCTGGCATGATTCAAATTCCCTGAAACTGGGTTCTAACAGCTCTGTTCCAAAGAGGCTAAGTGGGCCTTCCTACTTTCTCCCCCCACCCCACCCCCGACTCAAAACAAAGAAAAGATAATATCCTCACCCTTAAATGACCCATGAGCAAAGAGAATAAAAGATCAAAAGGGAGACATCTGCCCACCTGAGGAACCGTACACAGAATGAATATTCAGATAGAACACCAGGTTACAGATTTCTCTCTTTCCCAGGCAAATAATATCAAGCATTAAAATATGTTCAATATTCAGTTTGAAATATACGCACATATCTTAAAAAATACCCTGCCACAATAGTTGACAAATGGCCAAAACATACATGCGCTGTGTGTTGTGTGTGTGTGTATGTGTGTATAAAATGTATCTAAGAGGTCTAATAGGGACAGTTCCCTACTGTTAAGACATTTATATTTTTAGGAGCTGCCTTCTAGCAGCTAAGGCAAGGTACACATCTTCCCAAGTGCCACCCACCACACTGAGAAATGTGATGCAAATTTAAAACTCCCAGAAACAAACCTTTGTCTGAATTGTCCTAACAAAAAGAATCCCATTGTATTGAGACTTAAGAAATTTCCCATTATTTTTCAACTTGAATATATTTCTTCCTGAAGAAATCAGTTTTTTTCCTTCAAAATAAATGAAATCCTGATACAATTAACATGACATAGAAAAATCTCGGGTTGCTTATTTATCTTAAGCAATATTGTTTACATTAAACTTCTGGCAAAAGAAAGGATAAGGGGGTAGCTTTATTTAGGGTGCATGACGCAGGAGGAGGTAGATTTTGACCTGGATGCATCAACATTTGTAGAATTTTACTCCCACTCCCTTGATGCCCCACGGAGGCATAAGCAAGCATACGTATGTCCCCTGGCACAGCTGGACAGACTGATTTGTCCTATGTCATATGCAAATAATTGACAGAGGAACTAGAGCTGAATCTATCAGAATGATGACCTAATCGGATTTAAGAGAAATCATACAGTGGAATACAAAGATATTTCTAATTGGATGTGTATCATGAGTATTATTTCTTGAGTATTGTTTTAGTTGATTTCAATGACTCTTTGAGGAGAGAAACAAAATGAACTATGGATGCTGAAAGAAGTTCACCTAAGCTAAACAGGAAAGGAGTGTGTGTGCGCAGTAGCACCACCCCAAGTGCCAAGTGGCAGCCTTGGTGAGAGGCCTAAGGCAACAGCTAGTGACATTAATGAATGTCAATAAGAAAAATACCAAAAAAAAAAAATAGGCAGCAAATTTTGTCACATATGGCAGAATAACTGAAGCTGAATGATTTGTGAAGTTGCATGTGACCATCCATCAATGCTCTAAGGTTGGGGTGCACACAGTAGAAACAATTAGGAGATTCACGGCTAAAGAGAAGCATCTCTCAGTTCTTCTTCTCCCTTCTAAACCCAGAGGGATTTGATCTTTAATTCACTGGAGATGAGCGAGAGGACTAGCAACTACCATGTGAGTACCTACTATGCGCCTGGCTTCCCCGAGCTCATCTCGCACGATGGCTTCCAGGAATCACCAGGATCCCCGACAGAGGCTCCTTCTGTGCTGCGTGACCTGCTTTGCTCCTGCCACTGCAGACACCCACGCTGCTGCAGACTCCGAGCCACAGCGAGGCTCAGAAGATCAAGGGACCAGTCACAGCAGCCTTTTTAACTTTGGGAAAACCCAATGCTCACTTCACTCAAACGTTGCAAAGTGGTGCCATGACCCTTTAGCTCTTGGCTCGCCAATTCAAAGAGCCACATCACATACAGCCCTTAAGCTGCCCACGGCATGATTCCGTGTCTAGTTCCTTTCCAGGTCCCCCTAAGCGGAAGACAGTTCTGGCAGGGAGTCTGGGCAAGATTACTATAATATTTAGCCTTTGTCCCTTCTTTTGCTATGTCTTATTGTAGAATGAGGCACACAGGTCTCGGAGATTAAGTATGCTGGACTTGAGACCTGTACTCAGAAGGTACCTGCGGGACCTCAAATGGGCTTAATCCAGCCCAGGAATCTCCATTTCAAAGATGAAGAAACTGAGGTTCAAAGAAAGCAGACACCAGTCCCTTTCTCAGTGAGTAGGGGAAGGCCTGGTATAAATTTAATGCCAAAGCCATACCTCCTGCCTTAGTAAATTTACTGAGCACCTGACCAGGTGGGAAATGGGCAGAACTGAATGAGGTCAGGCTTCCCTCCCTTAACTATTGGTGTGAACGGATAGACACAACCACACTTCCTCTCTGGGCTTTAGTTTTCTAATCAATAAAGTTAAAGAAGATAGGATTGCACTGGTGATTTCTAATGTGCCTTTCAGCTCTGAAACTGTCACAAGGCTTGAGGATACAATTATGTTTGGGTGCGTGTGAGTACATATTATATATCATATATATGAATATAGACATATATACATATGATATGTTAGAATTAAATGCTGTTTCCAACCATACATTTTGCCTAATCTCCCCAGAGACCATTTTTCCTAATCCCAAACCAGGGACAGACTCAGGTGTGTGGTCTGTGCCCACTGGCTCCTCTCCAAACACCCAATGCAGAGAGTGAGAAGAAAGAGGGGCTCTAGTACTTTAACATGACATATTAGGTCATTAACTTCCTTGAAGGAAACGGCCAATCTGAGGCAGGGCTGGGCTGCGGGGGATAGAACACACCGCAGGAAGCACAAATTAAAGGTGACAGGCTGTGGCTGCCCAAATTTCGGGCCCTGTTGCCAATGCGCCGAGTGGACAGCGCGTGCCCAGGTTTGAAACACGCCTGGCTCCGAGCCCATCTTTAAGGGCAGGAACCTGCACTCCTGGGTCTGCACATCCTGCGTAAGCAACTCTGAAATCGTGCCGTGCAGGGCGTGCGGCGGGAACTTGGCTCTTCTTTCCTAACGCACGTGGCGCGGCCCCGCGCGGGGCTGAAGCGCACTGGCGGGTCCCCTCCCCGCCCGCCCCGCGGCCGCCGCCCGAGCCGCCGGCGCTAGGACCCCGCGCGCCGCGCGCACTTCCTGCCCCCGCGGTCCGAGCCGCCGGCGGCGCCCCCGGCTCCCGCGCGCCCGCCCGCCCGCCCGCGCCCTACCTGCTGAAGCAGCACTCGCAGTGGTTGCCCCGCTCGTTCACCGTGAGCACGCAGGCGTAGGCCGGGCAGGAGAAGAGTAGGTCCCCCACCTGGAAGGGCTGCAGGGCTCGCAGCCCCCGGCCCTTGCCCGGGCTGCAGAAGCGCTCCAGGCCGCCGTGGCCCTCGGCCCTCATGGTGGCGGCGGGCGGGCGCGCGGAGGGGCGCCCGGCGCCGGCTGTGCCCGGAGCTGCGGCTCCCGGCGAGCTGTTATTGGAGACGCGTCACCCCGAGCTGCGGGGGGCGGGGTGGGAAGCCGCCCGGCGGACGCGGCGGCGGCCACCCGCTCCCCGGAAGGGACGGCGCCCCGCCCGGGCCTCGCGCGCCCCCGGGGGCGGGGGGACACCCCCGGCGGCCCCGCCCCGCGCGCGGGACCCTCGCTGGCCGCCCCGCACGCGCTCGCGGCCGTTTCCGGTGTGGCCGCAACAAAGAGCTGCAGCCCTTGCGGCTCCTGCGAGGACGGCGTGAGACGTCTGCGCCTCCGCGGCGTCTCCGCGGAGTGAGCGGGACGCTCTGTCCTCTCCGGTGCGCGGGATGGTGTCGCTTAGGGGTCCAGGTGTCCTCATGGGCCCGACTCGAAGTGCGACCCACCCTTGGCAAATGGAAGGGGGCAAAGACGTCTCTCAACCCTATGTTCTTGTGTCTTTGTCACAGACCCTGGAGGGAGTGATCTGGAAACCGGAGAGAAACTGGCAGAGGGGGAACCAGGGTACAAAAGTTTGGTGCGCTGAGGGTTAAAGTGTACTTTTCCAAGGCTGAAGGTTTTTAAACCTTGTAAGGCTTTAACGTGAACGTAGTTTGTCCTCTGCTCCTCTAGTGGAAGTTGATTACATGGACGGAAGAGGAAATGCCGGCGCTCAGCCTGGCTTGCAGAGTCTGCAGGCTGTGAAGGACAAGAGGAAGCAGGAGATAACCTTGCCTTCAAGGAACTTAGACTCTCACTGGCGGCCAGAGTGATGCTGTGGCCAGAACACTGCGCTAGAATTTGCAGCGGTGTTAATAGACTTGACCACCCACCAACTATGATCTTAGAAAAATCATTTCAGTTGTGAGTCACATACAGGATTGAAAGCACTTAAAGCTCAAAACATAAGCCTTGGACACATGCATGCTATTGCTTTTCATATGAGAAACAATACGATCTGTGTTTCACATAGGATTATGTAAAGACTGAAATTGATGTACGTGCAGTAAAGACTCAGTGTGAAGTGATAATTTAGCAGAAAACACTATGATCTCAAACTGTGTTACCCCTGTAAGTTCAGGACTAGTTTAGCAAAGGGAAACATGAATATGCTTTGGAGTGTGTCATTAGATCAGTGTAACGTATGGCACTGCAGTAAATAAAATTTCTTTATTAGTGGCAAAATGAATAAGCCTCTGGCCTTTCTTCAAGGAAGATATGGATACTATTTCATTTTTGCATTTTAAGAAGCATTGACCCACTGGGATAGAAAGATGGACCAAATATATCCCCAGGTCCTTGCATTTGACACATTCAAGCCTGATAAGTTACCATTAGTTATTTTGTTTGTTTGTTTGTTTGAGACAGAGTTTCACTCTGTTCCCCAGGCTAGAGTGCCCTGGCGTCAGCTTAGCTCACAGCAACCTCAAAACTCCTGGGCTCAAGCGATCCTCCTGCCTCAGCCTCCCGAGTAGCTGGGACTACAGGCATGCGCCACCATGCCCGGCTAATTTTTTCTATATATTTTTAGTTGGCCAATTAATTTCTTTCTATTTTAGTAGAGACGGGGTCTCGCTCTTGCTCAGGATGGTTTCAAACTCCTGACCTTGAGCGATCTTCCCACCTCAGCCTCCCAGAGTGCTAGG
>CAUYRT010091091.1:0-84153 GCA_963574885.1 Lepilemur ruficaudatus | reverse complement strand
TTTATATAGAAACTGGGCTCAGGGTTGTTGGCTAGGCCAAGACTCCAAAGAGCCATAAGGCAAATAAATGGAGCAAGAAAGTACTTAAAAGCTACAGGAAACGCACTCTGGGAGGCCAAGACGGGTGGATTGCTCAAGGTCAGGAGTTCGAGGCCAGCCTGAGCGAGAGCGAGACCCTGTCTCTACTAATAATAGAAAGAAATTAATTGGACAACTAAATATATATATATAGAAAAAATTAGCCAGGCATGGTGGCACATGCCTGTAGTCCCAGCTACTTGGGAGGTGGAGGCAGAAGGATCGCTTTAGCCCAGGAGTTTGAGGTTGCTGTGAGCTAGGCTAATGCCATGGCACTCTAGCCCGGGCAACAAAGTGAGACTCTGTCTCAAAAAAAAAAAAAAAAAAAGCTACAGGAAACAAAGCATGTTCTCCGGAATGCTTTGCTAGTGTCAGATCAGATTTTGAAATCTATGGTACAATGATTTTCAAACTTGGCTGCACATTAGAATTACCCATGGAGTTGTAAAAAATAAATAAAGAAATACTCACGCATGTTTTCCCCTCCTTGTGATTCTGACTTGACTATCCTGGGATACAGCCCAGGCATCAGAATTTCTTAAAGCAAACTAGAGGACTATAATGTGTAGCAGTTTAGGAACTATTGGCCTAGAACACCACATTAGACCTTAGAACCAAGATCTTTATTATCTCTGTTATTGAGCTAAAGGTACATCAATATCTTAACGCTCAGAAAAAGTTCAAAGAACTGAAGCTTTCTTTCATTCAAGGAATGATATAGGTTTGGCATTATGGGATATCACACATGAGCCTTCCCTGAGAGGATTCACAGATGAGTGAAAGAGACAGACATGTATTCAGTAACCATATGACAATTTGGTACATACGTTACTTATAGTATGAACCAAATGCTACAAATTTTAGATAAAAAAGTTAATTTGGATACTGAGAGAAGTTAGGAAAAATTCCAAAAAGAAGGTAGTTATTGAGCTGGCCTCTGAAAGATAAGTCAGAGTGCCAGGCTAAGGGTAGGACAACATTTGAGATTTGGGGGGTAGGGGTTGCAGTAGGCTGTAGAGAGGAAAATGAGGTGGGGGAGAGAAAGGGGAAGAATCTGATAAGGCTTAATTATAAGATGGATCCATGGAGCAAGAAAAGATTAGTCTAGAAAGGTAGGTAAATTTGTTCATATTATTAATATTATTTTAAGTAATAGGTTCATATGGTTAAAAAATCGCACCATTCAAATGTCTATTTAATAAAAATAGCTCAATTCCTGGTTTCCAATTCTCAAATCGTAGTTGACAGTTTCTAGTACATCATTTCACAGCTATTTTATGCATATACATACTTAGTGGATCTAACTCTCAATATACAGGAATAGGTGTTCAAAATGTGGAATTGTAGTTCTTGCATAGTTGTAGTAAATTTTTATGCAAGCCTCCACTCCCTCAAGTAGAGGCAATCTGGTCTCAAGTAAATTAACAATCTTTCTAACATACACACAGAAACACACACTCTCTCTCTCTCTCTCTCTCTCTCTCTCTCTCTCTCTCTCTCTCTCTCTCTCTCTCTCTTCCTCCCCTAAACCTTGCTAAGCCCTCAGGAAATTCAAAGAGAAAGCCTTTTGCCACTTCTGTGCTGCTCTGAGGAACAAATCATGTTTTCCATCACCTTCTTGAAATTCAGGGAGAATGCTGTGAGGCCAGCTCAGGTCCAACAGCTTATGCCAGAATTATAAAGAGGTGACCTGCAAATGTATTTTGTGGGGGCAGGCAGTGTTCTCCTTTGTTGCTTGTTTGTTTGCTTTAAATGTAAACTAGTTGGCAACATTTAAACATCAGGATATTTCAAATAAACTTTAAATATCCAGTTTCTCAAAAAAATCAGAAGATCTAGAAACATTGGATCTATATTATCATATGGCAAAAATTGGCAGGAACTGGTCATCACAGCATGAGTTCTCCAGTTTGATTGTCCCCAAAGGGCCCATGACATTCACTTACATTCCTAGCCTGTAACATGTAGAAATTTAAGCTTCTAGCTTATATCATAAACATACCTCATTTTTTTTTCTTTTCTAGGCTTTTGAATCTTCTATAAGCTCTATTTGGGAAATTACATACACATCGCCTGTCACTTTTCAACTTTCATTAATCATAACTTATCACAGGAACTCACAAGATCTTTTTCCTCTGAGTTTTCCCCTTGCACTCTCCTTACCACCTGTCTAGTCCAGAGAAGTGTCTTGAGTTGATTATAAGCCCCACTCTTAGGTCATCTGAAGTTACACAATGCTTCTATACACCTATATTTGCCTTTTCTGTTTTTCCATAGGTTTTGAAATTCAGTGGCCAGGAAAATGATTATTTCTGTCTCCCGAATTATCCTTTCCTTCAGATATGAAATAAAAATGCCTTAGCTTGTGTCTGAATGGGAGGAAATATAATAGGGTAAAAGGAAGTAGGGAAAAATAAGTTAGTATATATTATTTTGATTGATACATATGCATATATATGTGTATCCCTTTTGTACAAACAGAAGCATATGCATATTTGTATGTATATATATATTTTCTTCAATTACATTTGTTTCATTTAACAATGTATCTTAGATATTTCACAATAATGTATATATGTGTGTATTCTGTTTATCAATTGTATAATATTCCAATGCATAGATAAGTCATAAAATGTGCTGCATTAAACAGTCAAACAAAGTTCTCTCTGTATAGAAATATGTAAATATTTCTATAAGATAAATCCCTAGAAGCAATGCTTTGGGTCAAAGGATGGGTGATTGTTTTTCATTTTGATAAGTATTACTAAGTCACAGTCATCAATAAAAGGTACACCAATTACAATACCTTTGATACTTTCAGAGCATGCCTGTTTCTCCCTATATTCCCCAGCATGTTATATTTTTATTGTTATTATCATATCTTTGGCACTATGATATAGTAGAATCGAGTTTTTCTTCCAATTTGTATTTCTACAGTCATTAGGGGGTCTGAACAGTACATCAAACAGTATGTATGGTTAGTGGATGAGGGAGCCAGCACATAGCTTCTGTCTATTTTCCCCATGTGTCTTAGCATCTGGCATTTTCACTGTTATCTCTCAAATCTCTTCCTTACAGGCTCATCAGCTACTCATCAAAAGAACCATTTGCAGAGACTACCCCAAGAGAAGCAACCGTCTTCCTCCCCATTCCAACACTCCACAACCACCACCACAGACAAGCCCTAGCCAGCAAGGCCTTTGGGCCATGATCAGAACTCAATTTGGGAGAAATAATACTGGAACACTGACTGTAAAGTTGAGAAGTGAAAGACTGGAGGCAGGGGAGACCAGTTAGGTAGCAGCGGCAATCCTTCAAGGGAAGAGAAGAAGTCCAAACTTATATCAGAAGTGGGAATAAACAGGCAAGATATTTTGAAGCCTCATAGAGAGAGAAACTCAACAGGACTCAGTAAGTCATTTAACTTAATGGCAGAGAAAGAGGGAGGCTTCAGAGATAGTTGATGCTAAAATTATGGTCTTGAACTGCTGTGTCAATGATGAAGCTCTTAAACCAATTCAGCAAACATAGAAAGTGGAAGAGAATCGCTTCCTTTTACAAAGGATAATTTACATTTCAACATTTTGACTCTATGATGCCTACAGGATATCCAAGTGGAAAGGCTCAGGTGCCATTTAAAATTGGGGTCTGGAACACAAGAGAAAAGAGAGGTGATCTGTGTTTAAAATCTTATATACGAAAAGTTAAATTTAAGGAAATTCAGCATAAGTTCCATATTTAAATGTTTTAATGGAAAATAAGATAAAATAGTTAAAAGTACTCAAGAAAAATAAAATGCCTGAGGGATTATACTAAACTAAAATCAAATAGGCTCATGCATTTTATTAAAATGTTTTTAAATTTTTCCATCTTGTAACTGTGTCTGTAAAACAAAGACAATAAAGGAAATGATTACTTGATTAAGCACAATAAAAAATGCTTTTCCATAAAGACTCCTACAATCACAAAGTAAGAATGGGTATGTAATCTCTTCCTCCCACACACACCCCCCCAAAAAGAAGAAGACAATAGATGCATTTTTATAGAATCTTGGTGTGAGAGAGACATTTCTAAGCAGAAACCAAAGTAGAAAACTCAAGGAAAAATATTACTGGATTTGACTACTTGAAAATGTAAAGCTCCTGTATAACAAAAAAGAAAGCATTAAAAAATAGCAGGTAAATGATAAAATGGGGTAACATTTGCAAAATATAACATACAAAGAGTTAATATGTTTAATTATACAAATCAACAAGAAAAAATAACAATCCCCCCCCCAAATAGGCAAACAGATCAAATAGCCAACTTGTAAAAGCGAAAGTGCAAGTTAGTCAATAAACATAGCAGAAAATACTCTATCTCAGAAGTAATCCAGGAAAATAATTTAAATTAAAATAACTAAACATTTTTACCTATGAAACATTCAAAGTTGTAAAAAAAAACAAGGATAACCTCTATGCAGGCAGTAAGTGTATTGAGATGAGTCTTCTCATGAGCTACAAGTGGTGGCATAAATTGTACTACTTCCTATGGAGCAACTTGGCAATAGATATCAAAAGTCTTTAAAATGATCATGTGCTACAAATTTATCCTAAGAAAATAGGCCAAAGCTTGTAACAATCTATGTTACAAGATGTGCATCACATTATAACAACAGGGGGTGGGTGAAATAAATTATGATGCATACCAATAAAATGTAATTCAACTACTAAAAATCATTTTTCTAATAATATTTAATGACATAAAATGTTCAAAATTTAATGCTAAGTGACTAATGCATGATACTAATCAGTTTATGGAGCACAATCCCATAAATATAAATCTTTCTTTTTCTCTCTCCCTGTCCTCCCTTCCTCCTCCTCCACCACTACTCCCTCTCACATACTCAGCAATAACTACAGGGAAATACCCAAAGATGCCCATTGTGGTTATCCCTGGGTAGAAGGATTACTGTTGATTTATATTTTCTTTATTTTACACTTTTCTTTATTCTCCAAAATAAACTTGCATTGCTTAATAATCAGGAAATAAATTCTAAACTTGCAACCTTTCTGCTTGTTCCCGCACATGCCTAATAGTACAATATCAACATCCTGGTGCCATTTTTATACTGTTTTCTATTTTGGATTCAAATTCTTGAGTAAGATGGATCCAAATGGATCATCAACTAAATGGACTTGTTTTGAAGAAAAGGATAAGAGAGGCTCATAGAGGAGAAAGTTCCCACCCAGAACCATACAGTAAGTTGTCAACAGAGTTAGAACAAGAACTCTATAGTGTTCTGACTGCTAATTTAATCATCTTTTTCCTGTAGCAAATATTCCTTTATTAATATATTCCTTCTTTCTGGGCATCTAATCTTGTATACTGGTCCCTTTTAAAAATAGAATAGAACCATCCGTTAAATAAAAGGACTATAGTAGCTATTTCTATTTATCTAGTTTATCTTAACTCTAAAATACAAATTCATTTAGCTTTCATCATTTTTAGAACACTGTGATGTGTGCTATAAAAACAAAAAAAGTGCTTTGTTTTACTCCTTGTGTAAATTTACTAAATATCATTTAATTGTTCACTAAAAATGGAGTAATGGCATGGAATGTGAATTATACTTCAATAAATCTGTCAAACAAAAAATAACAGAGAAAGAAATGAGACCTGCTTCTTACCTTTGATAAGCTTTTACTCTAGTAAAAGCTTAGGTATGTAAAGAAACTATGGAAGGCAGAACAAAGCAAGAGCTATGGGAGCACAGGCAAGGGGTACAATCATTCTAATTACCTGAGGACAAATCGAAGGCTACATGCCTTTGATTCTATCACATCACCAATTCTTGGGCATGTAGAATACCTGGTTGTTGGTTGGAAGCATTTGTAATTGTCTCATGATATTCTTTGTTTCAAAATACATGGGAAGCCAATATGGAATGCTCATAATGACATTGAGTGTACATCTATACATCACATCTCTGCCCACAACAGCACATGGGACACATTCTTGGGATTTGCCCTCATGTCGCTGGTGCCATATCCCATCTGCACTCTTTAATTCACCTTGCTTTATGAGGATTAAGAGTTCATGAGAAGTGTATATTGGATCTTCTCTACTTTGTGCAAATAATATATTTGTATGCAATAAACATGTAACGGTGATCTAATATATACAAAGAAAAAGTCCATATAGGAAACAAAGACATTGAGTATGTCATAAATCTTAGTATCAGTGGGCTAAACTAAGTGGAACTCCTGGAGAATCTGAAACGGGCACCTGTGTCAGGGTATTTCATTGAAACAACCAACTGAGACAAAACTTTTCAGGTACACGTGAACCTTCTCAGTTCTCCAAGCATCCCACTGGCTGTACTCTTTCTGTGGCACAGTCTGTTTTAGTTTTCTTTCACTTACAATCTTTTACATCACCATTGATCCTGACATTTTAATGGTGGAGCTCTTTCTGTGACTTAATATGTAAAATACCAATAAAACCTTTGTACATGCTTCCATAGCTGGCAGAACAACGAGCACTGGTTTGGGAGTCAACAAAAATTTGTTCTTGGTCCAGCTTATCCTCTTATTCTGTGACTGTAACTGTCATATGCCTTTGTTTCTATAAAATGAGGAAAACAATGGCTGTCACCTAATGCCTCATTTTCCCTGCATTTGCTTCCCAAAGCCCCTTTCAAGTGGAGTTGCAGTTGATCCCTACATATAGGTTTAAGCCCACATCAATTCCTGGCCTACTTTAGGCCATGCCCCTGTGTGTGGATAGCCTCAGTCCTGTCCACTGGTGGAGCCTGGAAAGTGCCCCCCCCATTCATTAAGAGCTCAGTGTCCCAGGGATGAACTTTTAGTATCTGTGCATCTCAGCCTTTATAAGCAGGCTTCTGTCTCACTTTCTCTTCCAAGCAACCCACCGTGATGCTGGTCCTGTAACTCTGCCCATTCTTCCATGCTCCTGACCATAATCATTCCCAAAATAACCCTCTTTGTAATACATCTCCAAGCCCCTTCCTGATAACTAAGGATCATATTGATTCCAGATTCTGCCTACCACCTACAACCCCTACCACCATGGCCTGTTGAGCAGATAGGGCTCCCACAACAAACACCAGTACCAGGCTCAGACACTGACAATATGGTAGGTAGCCATGACCTTTGGCAACTTTGTAACTGAATTAGTAATACCCTCTAGCCTACATTCCAACCTGTATCACCTTCCTCTACTTCCTTGCCACCCAATGGTACTGAGGTTTCAGTATGCCTTATCCCTAAGGCACTCTAGTAATGACAACATCTGCTCTGCCTACCTAAAAAGCCTATTAAACACATTAAATGAAACAATAGATGAAAACATGCTTTGAAAAGTATAAAGATGTATTAAAATGTTAGTTCTTCATCTCATTGTTTACAAATAGTTGTTAAAGGCATTTTCCTCTCCAATTCCTTCAAAGAAAAGCTGTATGCTTGCAGGTTTGTGAACTCCATCCCTTTTTTTGCACCTTGCTGGTCTGTTTTATCTTTCAGGAAAAAGATTTAATTGCTGTACCTTTCCCTCCTCAAGATTGGCACATGGTTTTATAGAGACTATGTAAACATGTTTTCCTAGACTTCACTGAAAGATGGCTGCATGTTCTACCTCTCCAACAAGGAGAAGCAAAACTTGAATAATCAAAAGGCAAAGTGTTGAAAAGGTCACCATAGCGGAGCTCAGTCTCCTAATTTATATACATTTCTCCAAGTTATGAAATGTGGTTGGCAAATGGAAAAGCAGAGGAAAACCAGTACTGCCTAAGTCAGAGGAGCACCATGGAAACATGGGAACAGATGTCAAATCATCTGTCTCTCAGCCAGAATCTTATGATCCTTCTCAGGTGCTCCCATCAGTACAAAACCTTAACAATTTCCATATGTTGAATGTCTCTTTCTTCACCGTATTGCTAATGTCGGTCAGCCCAAATGAAGAATTTTCACCATTCTATTGAGCAGTGAGTGTCTCTCAGTGCTAGAGAAGGGACCTCTTTCCAAGGAATAAGAGAGCATTATGAAGAAATAAACATGAGAGAGCACCCTTAGAGTACTTTGACAACAGCACAAAACTACCCTAAACCACAAGGGAAAAAGGTTTTCAATTTACATGTATTTCTACATTCCACACAGGAATTAAGGTGACAGATTTGATCACTGGCCAATTGGCCACACCATGGAAGAGACATACTAGTCTGATCCTGTTCCCTTCACCCTCACATTCAGTTCATATGCCAAAACGTAAGGTTTCAGGTCCCCAAATCATCTACTCACTCTGTAATGAAGTATTCACACTAGGGAAATGTGAAGGTGACAGTGGTAAAGAGTGGGCCCTAGAAACACTTTTCAAATAAGCAGCTTGTATAGGTATGTGCAGCCCCCTTTCTGTGTCATTTCCACTTTCAGGGGATTCTTTCCACTTGATACTATCCCCTCAACTTCTAGGATCCCAATTGCCCCCTACTCTTAAACATTAGTGTACATTCAAGTCAACATGTAACTTCTGCCGTAACTCCTCTTCATGGAGAAAATGGAAGTCTTTGTCCTCCATAAAATAAAATCCCACATAAAGGAAAGATTTGGGGGTGTAAATTCCCTACTCAATCCCCAGAATTATACCATTGCACACCAGACTCTTTTGCCTGTGCATGTGGCAGGACCAGTAGAGCAGAATGACTAAAAAGGCCCAGGCTCTGAATTCACATCTAGGGGTCCCATCTTGGTAGCTGTATGTTTTGGGGTAAGTCACCTTTAATAAGTTATTGTTCCCTCATCTGTAAAACGGGGACGTGATGGTACTTACTTATAAATGTGTACCTAAACTTAAATGGGATGGACCTTGTAAAATGTTTTCCTGGCACATGGTATGTGTTTTATAAATAATTAACAATTGTTATGGTTTAATTGACTCCCCCAAAATTCATTTGTAATGCCCAGTGACCTTAATGGTCTTTACAGAGGTAATCAGGTTAAAATAAAGTCAATAGGGTGGCCCTAATAAAACATGATTGGCATTCTTATATAAAAAGGAAATTTTGGAAACAGGGAGAACTAATTCTGGGAAAATGTCATGTGAACACACAGGGAGAAGATAGCCATCTACAAGCCAAGGAGAGAGGGTTGGAATAGATTCTTCCGTTATAGCTCTCAGAAATAGACCAACCCTGCGGCCACACATTGTTTCAAACTTGTACCTTCTAGAATTGTGACACAGTAAATTTCTGTTATTTGAGCCACCCAGTCTGTGGTACTTTGTTAGGCAATCCTGGCAAACTAATACAATATTTACTCATAATAAAGATTACTGCATATATACATCTCTTTTTGATCAGTATATCTGCTTGAGGCTTTCAGGAAACAGGGGATATAAAAATTATTATAGCCTATTTGAGAAGTCATGGTATCCCTATCTGTTTGAAGTTATGGCCAGGTAAACAGAAGTAATAAATAGGACAGTCATATAATTAACCACCTAAACTGGGGTAATTTTGAGGGTAAAAAGTGTCATTATTAATAAACAGACTAGATCATTAGCAAGCATCAAAACAGGACTGTGCAGAACAAACCAGGACTTTGGATCTCTCTAGCAATGGAGGACAAAGGTATATCCCTCCTCCCTCTCCATCAACCAAGTCTGTTAATGTAAGATTCACTAGTTCCACTAGAGCAATTTGGTTAATTTAACTACAACTATCAATTAGCTTGCAAAAATATGAGTTAAGGTCAGAAGAAGAAAATAAGCCCAAGTTAATTACCTCTATGTCATTGACTTTGATATTTTGTTCATTTCTAAAATGTCTTCAGCTTAAGTTCAGAAATTTTGACAAGTTTCATTGTAGAGATAAGTGTGTCCCCATTGATGATCTATACTTTCTGATCCTGTAACTTAGAAAGGGAGAACAAGACAAAAAGGTACTCATTGTAATACATGTTTCATCTCAGAATAAGATAATGGGAAAACTGAAGGAAAAAGTGAAGGACATTCATTACTCAGCCAGCCAGGGGAAGAAAAGCTGTTGGCTTAGAAAAAATGTCCTCCCACTCCTGGGCAAAGAATAGTCAATATGTCCCAGGGGTTGTTTACCTGGCTTAGGTTCCTGCCTGCTCACTTTGCCACACAACCACCTCTGTATGAAGGGGACTAATTTAAACTGGAGGTTGTTGTGAGTAAAACATTTTCTCTCCACACTAATTGATTTTTTTAAATTAATCACTTCATTTAGAATCCATTCAACCTAGTAAGGATGAACATTCATCACACTGGGAAGACCCTGAGCTCGAAAGAACACCCATGGCTAGCAATTAGTCTATGAATTGGCTCAGGAGTCTTTAAATAAGGTTGAAGCCATTCTTATAAAAGTAAAATGCCATGCAACATTAAAATGTTAAATAGCCTTGTGAACATTTTTAAACAGAGAGCTAAATACAAAGTGAACCTATTTGGAAAACCCTTGTGTCAGTCTATTTAATATCGATAAGAAAGGGATTAATGAATGGATATTCCCCAAACTCACAATCTTCCTCTGCTAATGGAAGGGCAATGTAGTACAGTGGAATGATCATGGGTCTTACAGCAGGCAAACAGGGATGCTGTCATTTTCCAGCAATGTGGTCTTAGTTCTGAGCCTTAGTTTCTACATCTGTAAAACAGGGCAAGTAATGTATCCCCTTCCTATTCTGTAAGGTTCTTATGAAGATGCAATGTGAGATAAAGTACTTTAAATCCCTTTATAAAATATGAATGATCTAATAGTTAAATAGTATTATTATAATAGATTTTTTAAAAGCATAATGGGTATTTATCAACTTAATAAATAACTTTCGTGGTACAGAATTAAAAAGACTGTTTCCATCCTAAACAAAGAGGTGATGAGGAAGTGGTATGGCCTGTAAAACACCATGAACCTTTTTCACTTCCCATTACCCTCACCAAACCACCTTCATCATGTTATCAGTGGATACCACATCCCATGAAACAGCACTTCAGTAAAAGTCATGTGTGACTAGGTAGGGTTGTCAAGAATGGCCAGGGCAGCAATATCCAATAGCAAAGCCATGTTCACAATGTGCCAGAGAACATTTGAGGCATTAATAAAAACTGGGTATTAGAGTTTTAATAAAATAATACCATACTTCAAACTTGGTAATTCGGCTGCAAATGGTAAAATAGTGGTGAATAGAGAATACAGCAAAACTTAAACAAGTTGTAGAAATAACCAATTATAATTCAATTGATTTAACCAAATAATTGATTATAAAAGCCCAGATTCTAGTTCATTGAGTTTAGATTGCTTTTTAAAAGTTTTTGATTAGAGAGCAAAATTTTTTCTCAGTGTTTTGAAAACCACACACAGCATGTTTTCCTCCATTACAAAAAGAAATCTTTTCTTATCATGTTCTTATCAATCATTATATTTTTATCACATTGAAATAGCCCTTACACTCAGAGTCAGAGCTTAAATTTTAGTACCACATTAATCCTCTGTTGCAATGAATATCATTAATACTAAGAATCTAATAACAGCTTATTATCAGAATAATAATTCCCTTAACAGCTTTTAATAGGATTGTACTAACTCCAAGTATACTTCTAACATAAATTATTCCAAAACAAGTACCACCTTCACATAAACACTCCCTCAGAATATAATAAATTAATAGCCTCACCTCCCAAATCCTAAGTGTACTTTAAGTTCCCGTTTGTTACTTTCCTGGATCTGACTAACCAAAGAGCATTAGAGCTGTAAAGTTCCTTAGAGATAAGCTAGTGCATCTTCCTCATTCTGTAGGTCAGAAATGGAAGCCCCAGAGAAGCTATGTGGGTTGTCAGTTCCAACATATACTCAAGCAGAAGAGTAGCTTTCTTAATGCTTAAAGTGATGAGGTCTATGCAAGACCCTGCAGAAATGACCTGCATTTTGCAATCATACATTTTGAGTCATGAGCAGAATTTGTCATATTACCTTACCTTCCTAGCATGACCTAGTTGTGACTGGTGAAATTAAAGGGACTATATCCTGCATTAACAAACAGTGAAGTTTATTTAAAAGAGATGTAGGATGCTGTTGTGGGAAAATCCTGGGACCGAAAGCAGGAAGACCTAGATTCTCATTCTGGCCTCCCACTTATAAGTTGCATATTGCTAGTTATGTTACTTAGTCTCTATGAGTGTCAGTCTTCTTATTATTAAAATGAAGATACTGGCAACTTCTTTGGAGATTAATACATGGATTCAATGAAACAATAGGTGTGAAAATGTTTTGTAAAGCACAAATTGCTATATAAATGTTTGTTTTAAAATACCTCCCTGAAAAAAATGTTCCCTTCATAATGAAATTAAAAATTTAATTGTAAGGACTGTTTTAAGGCTAGTAGCCTGTCCGATGTTGTTGAGAAATATGATTGAGGAATTAATGATATGTAGTTCATAAGATCATTATTTTATTGTATCACCCAATATTGCTATATTAAAGAGAGAAACAGGAGTTTGCAGTGTTTTGCCCTGAAGGAATATGTGAACTCAATAGTTCGCTTATCAGAGGCTGCTATCATGGGAGAGCTCTCAAATCTCTGGTAGGGATGTTTTCCAGGAAAATTTCCCCAGTATCTCAAAGTCTATGAGCCTCTCTGTGTCTTCAAAGGCAAGACAAAGATAAATAAGGCTCACAGGATGGGAGCCGGAGACAATGAATGCACTTTGCCCAGAGATGTGCCCCTGTGGTTATAAACAACTTGTTTTGTAGACAACAGGGTTCCTGCTCACTCCTGACTGTCTGCTTTTAAGTCCATAATAACTAAATCAAAGAAATATAGAGTCATTATACCTCCTTTGTTATACCTTTGTTAATTGATAACTACCTCTTAGAACTTAGGTTAGCCCTTGAAAGACTTTGTACCTGTTTGTTCACCTAGATAGATTAAAACTTGTTAGAAGCCCTTTGAGAGGACTTTTGACCCTAACCCACTACCTGTGTAATCCTGTTCCCATACTGCATTCCTTGATATGCAAATATGTTATCCTGACAACTGGTAATTGATATCTGTGATTATAAAAACCTATGTGAATCTAACCATATTGCTAGACATTCACAGGGATATGTCTAGTCTCCTGAGTACCCCGCTGTGATTATTCCGATCCTTTTATATAAAACTATAAATTATGCCTTAGTCTCTGTGTATTATTTTATTCTCTGTATTTCCTATCAATTTTCTTATCCTCTGTGGCAACCCCTATCTAAGGGACTTGGCTCCATGGGGAGGAGTAGCTGATCTCCTCGTGGGCCTGCCACACCCCGCAAGATGTGCATGTGGTTTGGAAGGTCAGTTAGTGGTATCAATAAGAATGGGCATCAGGGTTGTGGCTTCCATATGAGCAAGTACAAAATAATTATAGCAAATAGAACATTGAAAAGAGGCTGAGAATTAATTACAAGATAAGGGCCTGGGACCAGACAGGTGTTTTCCATCAGTATATCTATAGTTCTAACTGTCTATATACATATCTCCTTAGTTAATATTTATGAGAAGCCTTTTATACTGTAGAGAGACTAAGACATGATGACATTAATAATCCTGCCCAATGACATTAAATTAATGGGTTCAAGAATGGGATTTGGAGCCAGTGTTCTTCCCACCACAATATGCCACCTAGCACATTGTCAAGAGTTCAAAGTTATCTCCTTTGTGTTACTTGATTTCCAGTTTTTCCCTTCACTGCCTATTCATACTCTCATCCTTCATACACATCCACTTCAACATTTTTATATGTGTCCTTGGACATATATGTATATTGGTAAATATCCATTGACATTTTGTTGTATTTTAAATACCCATCCATGTTTCCATACATCACCTAGTTCATTTCTTGTGACAATTCCAGAGCAGACATCTAATTTATTTTTTATTTATAAATTTCCCCTATGATGGGCACCTATTTATCTACAACACAGAATTATCTAGAAACTTAAAGACATTCACAGTTTATTAGGACTTGAATTTTCTCAGCTTCACTATTTTATAGGTGAAAAAATCAAGGAAAGCTATTTAAGAAAGTCCATTGGAACTAGCAGGATCTAAAAAAAACATTAAGCAAGACAATATTAATTCACAAAGCTATCACTAAGAAACAGAATTTATCATCCCATTAGGAACTGCCAATGGCAGAGAGATCATGCCATATGATGACACAGAAAAACATATGTATAGTATATGTGGAGTCTGGGGACATGTAGGTGGGTACGAATTCACTTAGATATGAAGATTGACAGAGCCTTAGGAAAAGGAAAGATACAAATCCAGGCCCCCATGGACTGGCTATGTGAACTTAGGCACCTTTCTTAGTTTAGTGTATGGGATAAGACAGCACAGATCCTGAGCTAGATTCCCTGGGTCCAAGTCCAAGCTCTGACAATTAAGAGCTCTATAACCTTGGGCAAGCTACTTAGATCTTCCCTGCCTTAGTGTCCTCATGAAGTTAAATGAGGATTAAAAGAGTCAATATTTTGTAAGTACTTGGAGTTGTGCCTGGAGCATAGGAAGCGCTAAGTGTCTGTTGAGTTATATATATATATATATATATATATATATATACCCTTTCTGAATCTCAGCTTCCACTTTTACAAAATATTATCTACTTCCAATGGGTTTTAATGGGGGATAAATAAATGTATTAAATGTATCAAATTGTATATTACCATTCATTTATCTTACTGATACATATTCTTTTGAAAAAAAACACTAAGAATAACAAAGCTCATTCAGGTGAACAGCTCCTAAAATCTCATAGGACAGGTAACTAAAACAAACAAACAAACAAAAAGCAAAAAGCAAAATCTGTCTTAGATATTAGGTGTTTGGCTTCCATAGGGCAGAAATTAGATTCAGTACTCATGGGGTTCAGTGAGAATTCACTGTTAATCAAGGATGTAAGAGGTCAATAAAGTTGTTGGAAAAAGCAAGGATACTAAAGACTAAGAGTCACAGATCCTATGAATAGCAAGTGACTTTATGGAGTAGGAAGTGCAGATATTTGCTTAGTAAAGGGGAAAATTGAGATACCAGAAAAGTCAAGAAAAACAAAAACATAAAAAAAAAAAACCTTTGTCCAAAGTCACAGAATTAATCAGTTGTTTGTTTGAAGTCACAGAAATAATCAGTTGCTGTGCTCAAAGACTCAATCCAGGGTTCTTCCAACTATATCATGTACAAACTCAAATTCCTATGTATCATAAGTGCATACATCAGACTTTTTGAAATCATATAAAAAAGATAAATTAGGGGAGATTATTCACTTTGAAATAAAAAGACTTTGCTTAAAAAAAAAAACCTCACAGGAGGGTTCCTTAAATAGCAGCTCTCCTCCTGCATTTGAAATTAGACCTGACTCCTTTGGAAAATGAGGGGCCCCTATAGTAGTACAGAGTCCTAGTCCCCCAAACACTAAATAAACACTCTGATGAAGTTTGAAATTAATTTCATTTGCACAAATAATCATAGACATGACTTCATAAGCATATAAATCAGAAACACTGTAGAGATAAGCATTTGTTATTTTTATAGACACTGAAAAATTGTAAAGCCAGAAGAGCCTTGGAGAAGGGCACATTTGGGTTTGACTTGGTGAGTGATTACTTCCCGGTTTGTTATGAACAGTCCCTAGATCAGTGGTATCTGTCTCTCACAGGGCCATGTGTCACTCCCACTCTGGAAATACTGGGACTTCTGTGTTTCTCCCTGATTAGACTGTGATTTCTTCAAGGGCAAGGACAAAGATTTTGTGTCCCTACTATTTAGCACAAGGTCTGGCACAGACAAAGGTATGTAATGACTGTTGGTTGAAGAAAAAGTGAGGGAGCCTACTAATGGTTCTTCAAATCAAGCAGGAACTTTGTACCTATAAATCTCCAAGCAAACGGGCATGTGATACTTTTGTGGATAGAAACTAACAATAAAAAAGTGAACTATCACAGATGGTGATGAATGCTGTGGACAAAATCAGGGCAGGGGTACAGAAAGTGCTGGGGAGGTAGAAGGGGGGTGGAATCTTAATCAGAGAGATCAGGCAAGGCCTTATTATGAAAATGACATTTGAGCAAAGATTTGAAGGAGGTAATAGATTAAACTACACTGTCAACTGGGAGGAGAACATTCCAAGCAGAGGCAAGGACTAGGGCAAAGGCCTTCGTGTGAGAAAAACAGCAAGGAAACCTGTGTAATTAGAGGAGAGTGAAGAGGTAGAAGTATGATAGGACATAAGGTCAGAAAACTAACTGGAGTCCAATATTATGAAGGATCTGGTAGGCCATTGTAAGGGAAGCCAGTGGAGGGTTCAAAGCAGGAAACTGACATGATATGGCTTACGTTTTTAAAAATTACCC
The DNA here is from genome assembly GCA_963574885.1 of Lepilemur ruficaudatus. Classification (NCBI taxonomy): domain Eukaryota; kingdom Metazoa; phylum Chordata; class Mammalia; order Primates; family Lepilemuridae; genus Lepilemur; species Lepilemur ruficaudatus. Next base: position 67,676 of record CAUYRT010091091.1, on the reverse strand, counting down.
TGGTTTCTGTGATTAGAATATGCCATAGTGGCAAGGGATGAAGCAGGGAGACCTGTCGAGAGACTATCTTCAATTCTTTAGGTAGAAGATGGTAACAGATCAGGTTGGTAGCAAAAGATACAGTGGAGAGTAGTCAGATTCTGAATAAATATTGAATTGGGAACAGATCATGTTTGCTGACAGATTAGATGCTGAATATGAGAAAAAGACAAGAGTTAAGGATGATACCAATATTTTTTGCCTAAGAAACTGGAAGGATGAAGTTTCCATTTATTAAAATGAGGAAGGCTCAGGAGGAGCAGGAGTTTTTCTGAAGGGTGAGATGCAGAGATCAGGAGTTTGGTATGGACATATTAAATCTAAGATGTCTATTAGATATCCAAGAGGAATCACAGAATAGGCAGCTGGAATTTATGGCAGGGGCCCAGGCTACAGACATAATTTGGGTGTCCGTCAGCATATGGATGGTGTTCAAAGCCAAGTTATTTAATGAAACCAAATATTATGAGTCCAATTGCATCCCACTCAGTATTTACATGCTGAAGTCTTAACCTCTAGTACCTCATAGTATGATCTTATTTGGAGACAGGGTCTTTATAGAGGTAATCAACTTAAATGAGGTATTTGGTTGGCCGTATTTCAATATGACTGACGTCCTTATAAAAAGGGGAAATTTGGACACACACATGCTCGCACACACACAGGGAGAATGCTATGTGAACATGAAAACAGCCATCTATAAACCAAAGAGAGAGGACTAGAACAGACTTTCTCTCACAGTTCTTAGATGGAACCAACCCAGTCAAAACCTTGATCTCAGATTTCCAGCGTTTAGAACTGTGACACTTTGCTACAGTAGCCCTAAAAAACTAATATACCAATATAATGAGTGAGTGTGGATGGAGACAGATGTCCAAGAACTGAACTGAACCCTGGGGAACTACAACTTTTAGAGTTCATTAAGATGGAGAGTAATCATCAAAGGAGATTGAGATGAAGCAGCCAAGGAGATAGGCGAAAACCAGAGGAATACTTAAAGACAAGTCAAGGAAGTGTTACAACAAAGAGGAAGTGATAGGCTTCATCAACTGCTATTAAATACTTACAGGTTCAGTAAAATGAAGGCTGATAATTGATGGATTTAGCAATGTGGATTTTATGCCTGACCTTGATAGAAACAGTTTTAGCAAAATAGTGAGGGTGAAAGTCTAACTGAAGTGGGTTCAAGAGAGAAAGGGAGGCAAGATATTGGCAAGAGTAGAGGCAAACTACTCTTTCAATACATTTGCTGAAAGAGAGCAAAGAAAGGAGGTGGTAGTAGAAAGGATGTATGGAAAGAGGGTTCAGTTTTTAAGATTGAAGAAATCACAGCATATTTGTATTAGAAATGACTCATTGGATCAAAATTGCTAACGTAATCATTGAGAACTGCTGAAAAAATGTCTTTGAGGCGGGGTTAGGATCTAACAGAAATTGAAGGACTATAAGAGAGGAGTCCAAGTAAAGTACAGGCTAGTATAGTATTAATATAATATGGCACAATCCACGATTGCTGTGATAATTTAATTAGAGAATATAGTGAAAGCTCTTAGTCTAGTGCCTGACAAAGTGGTATTATTCAAATAAGTGTTATTATTAAATATTGCATAAATGTTGTTTAACCACTCTCCCCCTTCTCCTCTCTCTTCCCTTTCCACGCCCCTTCTCCTTTGTGAGTCATCTACATATATGTATATAAGATGTCATAGTTGTAGCTAAGATCACCTTAAGAGTATAGATAAAAAAGGAGACCCCTGAGTATTTCAAAGCTTGGAGATCAGGAAGAAGAAAAGGGACATACAGAATGAACAATCTGAAGGGTAGAAGAAAAACTGTACATGAAAGCCAGAAGGTGAAGTATTCCTTAGATTGCATGGAAGCAAAAGATAATAGAAACCCTAATTGTGTAAAGTCTCTACAGTGTCAGTAAGCTGCAGGAAATTCTAGGGAAGAAGAGTGTGGTGGTTCACTGAAAAAGCAAAAAGATGAAGGGGACTTGTAGTCTGTTCTCATATGACAAGGGAAAAGGGAAAATTAGGAGGAAGTGGCCTGGGCTACATAGTCCTCAAACGTCACTGTAGTCCACATCAAGGAAGTGAAGTCTGGGAATTTCATATAATGTTATTTGGATTTTTAAACTACCAACAATACTTTCTGCTCTGCAATATCATAAATATACTCTTTGCTGCTTCAATCAGATTAATCTAATGTACCTGTTCATCAAATGCATCATACATTTGAGCACAATTTGTCCTAAAATTTTGGCTGGCATTTTTAACGTTCTTTTCTATAAATGGAAATTATGTCACATGCTGAGGGAAGTTTCCAGTTATGCAAACACACACATTCCAGAAACAAGTCTATTATGATAGACTTTTTAGATTGCTCTTCTCAGGACTGACAGTTTTAAAAAGTTTTTTTTTCAACTATTTCATTGTTAGAGTTCTTAAATCTTCATTGCTTCTGGACATATTTGTTCTTAATTTATAAAGTATTAATAATCATTCAAGTCCAGATAAAGAGTTAAATTTTTGATATGAAGACTAGCAACAACAAATAAGTCACTGAACTATTTTGATAAAATGGAGGTGTCTTCTTCAGGAACGCCTAAAATTTAATTCTCAAAGTGTGATCCTCAGGACACTTTCATCAGAATTGCTTACCATACTAGCATCTCTTAAGACAGAATTCAGAAATCTGAATTCCTAAAAGTGCCTTAAGTGATTCTTACGTAAAATAAGATTTAAGAACTATTGCCTTAAACTATATTGTGAACCAAGGAAGGAGAGAATCTTCAGTAGGTCAGTGTGGCTAGAGCTTTAAGTGCCAGAGGATGGGGCTAGAGAAATAAACTGGTGCTAAATCATTAGCAACTCATTTGCAATGTTAAAGATGCTACCTTTTAGGTAATGGAGAACCATCAAAAGGTTTTTATTTTCTCAGTTTAGAAGTCTGACATCCTCACTACAATGTATGCTTCACAAGAGAAAGAATGAAGCTTTATTCCATTGTATTTAACATGGTGTCTGATGTATGGTAGGTGTGTAATAAATGTTTGTTGGACTAAACTGAACATTACAAATCAATGAGGAAAGGATGCGCTAAAAAAAATGGTCCTGGAAAAATCTGTTATCCATTTAGGAAAAAAATAAAAAAGAAATTCGGTCCCCACATCATTCCATATGCAAAAATAAATTTTAGGTAGATTCGAAGTGAGGTGACACAAGACCCGAATGGCCCCACATGTACTCACCATCAAATTGGTACTGAGTGATTAACACTATGGTGCTAAAATGGTGGTGGTGTTCACCAGGGATTTTGGGGGGTGGGGGTAGACCCACATCTGAGAGATGTGGTGAGCACTGTGGAGGGGAAGGGCATGCTTGAAATGTATTTGGGGATGGGAATTAGGGGTCTCAATAGGGGGAAGGAAATCCTCTAAAACTGATTTATGTGAATAGCTGTACAACTTGGTAAATTTACTAATAACCATTTAATTGTACACTTAAAATGGAGTGTAAGATATGTAAATTACACTTGAATAAAGAAAAAAATATATATATACACACACAGAGAAGAGAACAAAAAAAAATCAGAAAACTGAAAAGGATATAACTATTAAATATATAATCTACAGACCTTAAAAAAAAAAAAGATGTCAGACCAGTGATTTTCAAATTTTCATGTGCATGTAAATAACTTGGAGATCATATTAAAATGTAGGTTTTGGTTCAGTAGGTCTGAGGTGGGGCCTGAGATTTCTGTATTTCTCAAGCTACCAGATCATACCAATGCTGCTAATCCCCCAAACACACTTTGAGAATTGAGAATTAAAACCATTCTTCCATGACAATAGTAATATATATAGTTCATAGTTGAAACGTCCAGTGAGTCCCTGAAATGCCGTTATAATGAATAATTGATTAAAAACATATCTTAATACTTTAGATACCAGGTACACATGCAGCAGGAAAAAATTAAAGATTGGGAGCATATAACAGAAATAGGCAAGGAGGCAGGCAAATGTAAATGCTCTAGAATTGAATAGAGAAGAATTTTAGAGAATGGATTAAGCAAATGGATAATCTTTTCCGGGTTCTAATTTACTGGAATATAATTCCCTAGATCAGGGACCTTCTGTCTTGTTCAGTGTTATATCCTCAGTACATAGAACAGGGCCTAGCTCAAAATAGTCACTCAATAAATATTTATTAAATGAATGGATAAAGCCAGGGACCATTGGGAATAGGGTAGAAATGACTATGGGATCCTGATAGGTGAGGGTGACCAGACAGCCTTGCACAAACAGATAACCAAACTAGGATATTTCGGGGATGACTGTGACGATGAGTGGAAGCTGCTCGATGCTTCATCTTTTGCATGGAAGGGTGGCACTCTTAAATGAATACCTTGTCCCTGGGGTGGATGCCAATGGAATATTATGATCGTGACTCAAGGATTAGTTTCCACAGTGGAGTCTGATTCATAGCCTACATATTCCGCTAACTGGTACCGTAGAACTGTGTGTCTGGACAGAGGCTCGGATCAAGTTTTCTGAAAGGAAGGTTGAATGAGCAAAGACTTTTAAGCGTATTTAAACAAAGGCCATGTGACTAGCTTTAAATTTATCATTGTCTAATGTTAACTTGGCTTCCCTCTAGACTAGATATAAAAGCTGGGGTTCTCAGAGTAGTTAGTGGAGTTTTAAGTGACTGTTTCAGCTAAGAATGACCTTTACTTTTGTACCAAGGCTGAGAGACTGAACCCTCTTAAGGAGTCACAGAGCTTAATGGAAACTCAAGTCGTCTTCAAAGCAAATGAGTTTAACAAGTATTTATCAGAAATAGAATATGTGCCTGCCATAAGTGGCAAATAGTCTTCCTGGATTTGAAGAGTTTATAATTGAAGTGAAAAGACAGCATAATCCATTGAAAACAACCAGAGAACAATACTGTAATATATAGTAACATATCCCTACTCCAGGCAGGCAGACACCGAAACATTGAGATATGTGATTGCCTGTGTGATTTTTTAATTAATTTTGTTATCGAGGTAACATGTGCCTATTTTAACAGTCAATTGTCATTTCATTGAAGATTTTCTTTCTTTTTCTCTATGTTCTCTCTTTCTAGAAGTCTTATCAGCCAAACTTTGCACTTCCAGGATTGATCTTACAGTTTTCTCTCCTATATTCTGTTTCTTTGCCTCCTTATTTTACATCCTGGAAGATTTCTTCCGAGTTTCTCCCTCTCTTTAATTTTAAAGTTTTGATAATTTTTAATTTATAAATTTCTTTCTTATTTTCTTTTTTTTAATTTAAAAATATTTTAATTTTAATTTTATTTTTCATCTTTTATTTTTCTTTCTTTCTTTCTTTCTTTTTTTTTTTTTTTTTTTTTTTTTGCTTCAGGTCTGTTTCTCAGTGTCCTTGTATTCTTTCTTATTTTCTGATGATTCCCTATTCCTAACGTCCTGCTTTGTTTTATAAATACAATCTCTTATTTCTCTGAGAATATTTTACTTCGGGCTTTGTTTTGGTTTTTAAGTACATTGTCTCTGGTTCCTATCGGTCCCTTTGCTGTTTTATTGTCATTTATTTCTTTTTATTGATAGACAATTTCTTCCAGGTATCTGTTGTTCATATTAGAGAGTGAGTCACTATGAACTTGCTTGGAGGTTCTGTAATTACGTAGGGCTTTTTATCTGGTGGGCTTCACTGCTGGGAGACCTCCAACTGTCAGTATTATTTCTCTGAGGTCAGTTTGTTTCTCCAGAGGAGAAACTTCCAGTCACTGCCCAGTTGTTTTACAACTGTGGTTAGTGATACACTAGGAGTGAAGGTGATTCCTTTCTATAGGTTCTGTAACTGAGTTACTTCAGGGTAAACCATGTCTTAAAAGTGACATTTAATTAATTCTTAAGGTGCTGATGATAATTTGATTAATTTGCAATAAATGAGATGCCTGATTTTCATACCTGTTGTCTGGCATACCATATCTATATATTCTAGAAACAAATGTACTCCTAGAAAGACTAAATTAAACATTCAGTATATTAGAAAATGTTGTTTCCTTAACATATTTCTCAACTTTTAACATTCTTGGTAATACATTTAAGTGTAAATAAGCATGTCTGTCACTCAGAGGAAGAGAATCAACTTACTAAAAATGTGTTTGGAACTGGAATAAGGAGGAAGAGACCATAATGGCCTACTGATGGAGTTTAATATTGGATGTTCACTGACACTGGGATTTAAAACCTCAATTACGATTTTTAACTTAGAGAAAAATCTTAATATGTGCTTTTTCTAACTGTTTATATGTGTGAAAGTTTAAAGCAGTTAACACATTTTATATGCCATATTTCAAAAAACTCTGAGATAGTGATTATCTCCATATGAGAAATAAACCTCAGAAAAGTTAAAATGACTTGCTCAAGATTTCAAATCTATTAAATGTCATATTTGGACCAAAACTCAGCTCCATATGTATTCTACAACATCTTTCTACTATACAACTAGCCAAAGACCTTTATCCTGCAGTATTATCCTATAGGATAAAGCTGCTTGGGGAAGGTTATTTTGGTTAGAAAAGCATCAGAAAGGGGGAAAAAATTGTTGTCTAAAGGAAAAATTCCATTTGGAATCAGTCTGACTACAATCTGATGAATAATTTTTATATTCTAAAGAACATATAGTCTAGATCATGTTCTTTTTTTATTCCCATTGTTGAGTGAAAACTAAGTTTAGAAATTATTATTTAACATGTTACTAGAGAACCAGTTTCTCTTTCAAATATTTTTTTCTTTTCTTACGGTCTGTGACCCAACAAGACTTGTAATTACTTTGTTCTTTCTGATTACTTTTATTGACTAAATAACACATAGTGTGTGTTTCACCTCCTGTAACACTTTGAATTTCATCCTCATGTTCTTTTTCTTCAATAAATATTATAAATAACCTGCAGCATTATAAGCTACCGATTCTTTTTTCAAATATTTTAAAACCTTTTTTTAAAAAAACCCTTTTATTATGGAAAATTTCAAATGCAGGCAAAAATAGAAAGAATAATGCAATGAACCCCATGTGTACCTCACTCAATTTCAAAAAATATCAACATTTTGTCAATCATTTCATCCATCTCCTTTCTTCTTTTTTTTCTGGAGACTTTTTTTTTAAAAAAAAACTTATACATCATATTTTACTCTTAAGCACTTGAGAATGCATCTGTGATGGACTGGTACTTTTTACCTATATAAAGCCACTATGCAACTATAACACTTAACAAAATTGACAGTAATTCTAAGCTATTTTGACTGTGTCTATCTAAGTCATCTAGGTCATTTTCTTATTGATGAAGCTCAAGATGGGCACATGCTCCTCTGACTTGTGTCTATGGAATTCTTCATCTATTTTATGATGTTCACATCACTTTGGGGCTGAGCATGTCAATTACTTGCCATGGGATTTGCTGCTTTTTTAATCAGATAACTTTTGATAATGTATTTGTTACTAGTATAACTGAGGTTTTTTCCTTTGGAACCTAAAACTAAGAGGTTTGAGTTCACACTTGGAATTGATCACCTAACCATACCTTATCTCTGCCTTAATCACCACACTGCATTTAAGGTTCAAACATCTGGGATACTACCTTCCTCATTCCTGGGCAGAGTTGAAAATGTACTCTATGTTTAAGTAATTATATGAATTCCTCTTACAGCTTCTCCCGGTCTTAATATACCATGATCTTTTGCTTTAGAGTCTTCGGGAGAAGGGCTTCCCCAGATTTGTAGTCTGCATATTTTTGCATGACTTTTTAATAATATGTTCTTTTCATGCATTTCCTATTACTGAACTGTTAATTTGGATTCTTAATTGCATATATGATTCTGTTTGTACATATATAAAACAATCATTATGTTACATATCGTGGCACTTTACAGTTTACAGTGTGCCCTCAAATATTCACACAACAATATAAGGTAGACAATGATAGCTACTTTTTATTGAGCACCAACTATTTCCCAAACATTTAAAATTTATAGTTCATAAAACAACTCTGTAAAGTTTCCTAAATTTCCTATTTTATTATATTATATTTTCAAAGGAATACAGGTTTTCTAAAGCCTTATTAAATCTTAAAGGCACAATTCTTTTTACTTACATTCACAAATTTTGATTACATATATATATTCATGGGGACAAAACTATATCAAAACAAGATGTACTAAAGGAGGACAGAAATAAATAAGAATTGTAGAGCAAATTAACTGGAGGAGATAACTAGCAGCTAGAAAGTCCTATATGTGGTCCACAAGCCACACATAGAATATACAATTATTGGTAGTTCTAAAGCTAACTTTTGGTTTTTATCCCTCATTGAAAATATTGACTCATGGAGATGATCTTATGTTATTGATAGAATCAGCTTCTAGCCATAAAATGGTATATTTTTTTTTTCTCTTCAGTGTATAAAGAATTCCAGATATCCCAATAGTTAAGATACCACAGTTTTCACTAATGGCATTGTTTTCATTTAAATGAGTTTATTACATGTGAAGACATTAAAATAAACACTTTAATTTGTAAAAACCACTATTATAACTTGGTTTTTATTTTACTCTTGATCTTTAGGAATTGAATCATCTTCTAGCTATTATCTATGTTTTTGTTTTACGTTTTAAACAAAAGATTACATTTACAAAAGGAAACATATCCTAGTGTGCCCATTTATCTTTATATTGAAATGTTTAGTTGGCTGTTGTTGATAGGGTAAAAGCAAAGTAATTCAGCTATTATGGTTTTATATTTATATAGTTACTCTCTTTGGGACATACATAAAAACTCAATTTTATATGATTCATGTAAGCAACTCAATTTTATCAGGCTGGTGGGGTTTTTTAAAAAGCTTTCTCATAGCTCTCCTTCCCTTTACTGAAAGTAATTATGCATTTGGCTCTTAGGATTTTTTTTTTTTAGCCTTCTAAAGTTAAATTGGATATTACTCTGGAGTATTATTTGTAAATATTATCAGACAGGTGGTAAAACCCTGAAATATATTATACTAATACCATAATTCTGAAACAAGGCAGTCAAATCTGTTTACTCACTACATTTAATTTAAGTTTCCCAAGCTTCAGCAGCCTGCGGGGACCGGTGGAGACAAAATAACAATTTTAACCCAAATTTGACTGAGTTAGCCCTTCTGTTCACACAGGATCCCAAGCAGCTATAACATACTCTTCAGTATTTCTGGGTTCCCAAAGGATGGCTCCCACTCACTCTTGACAAATCCAGCCCTGCCAAGCTGTATTTCCAGGCATATGGAGTATGGGATCGTTGTCACTTTTGGGTACTGCTGCGTCCCACTGGGGTGTGGTCCTCCCTTCTTTCCTTAGGATGGGTTCTTTCATCCTAAAAAGCTTATCTCAACCTTTCCTTTGGTAGGATGGGCCAACCTAGTTAAAAAAATAAAAAAGTGGAGTTGTGATTCTGAATGCAATGTGATGGGGAATCAGTCAGCCCTGGGAACGTGTCTGGATCCCAGAGATGGCAAGAACTAAGAATAAAATCTTAAAGCCAGAAAGTACTGTTTTACTTAAAAATTTCCTAAAATGCCACTGTCCAATATAGTAGCCGTATCCATGTGTGGCCATTGAGATTTAAATTAATTTATCAGATTTAGTATTCAGAACCTGCCTTGCGCTGGACACATTTCAAGTGCTCAATAGCTACCTGTGATTAGTGGCACCTGCATGGGACAGCACAGATACAGAACATTTCCATTATTGCAGAAAGCTCTGTCGGACAGGATTCCTCTAGAACATTAGGTTTGCAGCCACAAAGCACTGATACTCCTGCAACTTTGACAATGCTCCAGTGTATAGAGGAAGGCGCCTAAAGCTGCAGTATTTGGTGCTTGTGGCTGAAGGAGTGGAGCCACATCCCAGTGGCCTTATTTTCCTCCACTGGTACCTGCCTTAATGTTTAAGCAAGAAAAACGTTGGTTTTAAAGGGATCCATTGAGTTCTTATTTTCTTAAACAGCAGTAACCCACTTCCCTTCTTTTTTTTTTTTTCCCTGTTTTCATTGATACATTATATTCTTCAGTAAAAATTACATGAATTAAAAAAAAAAAATTACGTGAGTTTTCAACCCCAGGAGGGAAATCTTAAAAGCTCTTTATGGATCAGCTAAACTTAAATTTGATCAGAAAACCAGGTAATCAAATTATAAGAATAATCAATTTCTAATTCTGGCATTTTTTTTAAAAAAGCTTAGAAAAGGCTTTTCATTTCACAGAGTAAAAATTGTTAGAGAAAACATTTTTTTCTACCACTACGTAAAGTAGTCTTGTACCAAGGTTTACAAAAAAGAGAAAGAGAAGAACAAGAAAAGCTACTTTGGGAATTATTTGATAATTATTTTGTTTGTTTAGAAATATTTTATGTACAGTATTATGTACAATCTTTATACACACTTGTGTTCATTGCACTCAGAATAAATCTTTGTTTTCGTAGATTACTGTGCATGATTTGTGCTTAATATTATTTGTTAATGATTGGGGAAATGACTATTGAAAATATAACAAATAGATTTTGCCTTTAAAATGTCTTTTGTTGTGAAATACAAAGAATAGAAGATATTATCCCAATGTTTTGATGGGGCAATCTAGGCAAGGAGGACAAAGGACCTATAGATAAGATGGTTTGAAATTATTAAAGAAGGATTAAAGAGTTGAATAGCTTCAGCTTTGATAAATCCTGAATTATTGACAGTGTTCTCCACACCTACTAATGCTAGTGCTGTTTAATACACAGAAAAAAATTTAGTATGAAGTTCGATAGTTTATAAATTTCAGATTCAGTAACTTTTAAAGATGATTATAACTGGAATCTGGAGCAATAAATCTAACAACCTAATGATGAGCTAAATAACAACTTCCTATATGTGCGGTATGTTGCTGCCTTTCATCATGTGGAAAAACTTAGGAATTGTTTTTAACCTTCCTGTTAAACATTGTTTAAACATTCTTATCTTTAAACTATTAAACGGGGTAGTTTTATCTGAATCTCAATCCACCTGAGCTGTGGATTTCACCTCTTATGGATGTATTTTAATTTTGGGGTCGTATCAATAGAATTAGGGTTTAATACCGTGGAACTTGAAAAATAGAGATTCATGTAAAATACTCTGATCTGTCAATCTTTGCCAACTCTGTACAGATTGCAAGTGTGGATTCCATATGCCAAGGATGGGAGTGTGGCTCATGGCCACTAGAGGGCAGGAGAGGTCAGGAACAGCTGGGGACAGCGGGGGACAAGTGTGTAGAGGAAAGCTTAGGCCACTCCACAAGGAAGACAACTTCCCACAACTTGAAGAAAATATAGTTCATTCCCTGCAGCAGGAAAGCCAAGAAATGATCTGGGAACATAAGACAGTCAAAGCTGTGAGAAACATGGGCAGGGAATCCAGTGTGGAACCCAAACATCACCAGTTATCGAACTGGTGGAGAAAGCCAAAGTCAAGGCCAGGTTGCAGAAGGCAGTCAGATTGCAGGGATTTGAGCAGTTCGTTTAACCCTAACGATTATTGCTCCAACTCTGTTGAACATACTGACCCTTTGGAAATGGGAAAATGGGACTTAAAAAGTCTAGTGCCTGAGAAGTCAAGGGAAATCTGATATCATCTACTTCCGATACTGTAGCATTTCCTGTCACAATTCCTGATTTATTTTCATAATGCTACAACCATTACTATTTTCTTCCTGGTAAATTCCCTCCTCATCACAGAGTACTTCCTCAGGTCTAAATAGCTAGTTTTTACAAAGGAGGGATTGAGACAGAGATGATACAGCACCATTAACTCATGCCATTTCAAAACTAATTTCAAAAACTAATTTGGAATGTATCTCTCAGTATTACATATCTATAAAGACAAGACACATTGGGATATTACAAACAATAAAAGTTTTCCTTCATCCCTCTCCTGTATACGTTCATGGAATTTTATACTTTTCCTTTACAATTTTTACACATGATTTAGTTATATGTGCATGTTCGTCAACCATGCGAGACTATAGGCTCCATGATATCAGAAATACCCTTTCACACTTAGCACAGAGCATGGCTATAGAAGGCTGTCACTAACATTTGTTGACCTCAAGGAATTTACCATGTAGTTGGAGTGGAAGAGAATTATCATACAGATGTTAAAATAGACACAAGGTGAAGGAGAATTACAGAGTAGAAAATTAGCAATTTAGTCTCATCAGGAAAATTTTGATTAAAATGACATTGAGCTGAGCCTCATAAGCAGATAGGATTTATACAGGCAGAGATGAGAAAGAAACTTTCCAGGAAGAGGGTGCAGAGTGAGTTTGAGAAGGCAAAATATAGGATTTTTTTCAGCTATTAGGGAGGCTTATATTAACAGATAAGGCTGCAAGGTGGATTGGAAAAGCAAACGCAGAGTGCCTAGAATCCCAGGCTAAGAAATGTATGGCTTTTCCTCTGGACCAGTATTTTGGAAATGTGTTCCTCACCAGTCTACAAGATACCTCATATAAAATCTATCCCATTGGCAAATAAGTTTGTATAATGCCACATTCCTATGTCTTGGAATATCACAATGCGCACTGGTAAATCTAACTTGTTAAAGTCCTGCAGGAAATAAACTTTTTACCTTGGTTTAACCAAGTATCCCAATTATATGACCACGTTTAGATGGCCTGCTCATTTATCATCAGCTGTGAATAATCATTGTTTACTCTTTCTGGTTTTCTCCAAAAAAACTCTGGTTTTTCCGGTGGTTCTCAAGGTGAGAACTTGAAAGAACTACAAACTCGCAGGCCCCATCCCAGCTCTAATGAATCAGAAATTCTGGCCCAGTGATCTGTCTTTAAAAAGCCTACCAGGTGATTCTGACACACACTCAAGTTCAATCTGAATCTTGCAACTCTAGATTAGGTTAGAAGCAGAAGCTTCCAGGCTGCCTTTCTCAGCTACTACAGCTTCCCTTTATCCACTTCAAGTCTTCAAGTCTTCCATTTAGCCATTTTAAAGTTCATCTTTTCACAGTTGCTTGTTTTTAAATTAAATATCTGAGATTTTACACAGCTCCACTCTTTGGTTTCTTAGAATTGAAGTCAGTACATCTTTTGCAACAGTGGCAGCCATCTACGAATGTAGTTTGTCATTTAAACTGCAGAGATAATTCTCCAGAGAATATTAGCTTCCATCTCTTCAAAAGTTCACCTTTTCCTTTCCTTAGTAGTTTGGCATACATTTCTAGAAAGAAAAAATTAATATAATTTATTAGAGCTCGGAAGTGCTCTAATAAATCAAGAGTTGAATACTTTTCTTTCTGAAAGGAAAAGCTTTATCCATTGCATCAGTTATCTAACTGTGGGCATTTCCAGTTAAATTATAACTTTACACATTTGGTCCTCCTGTCATTTTCCTTTGTTTAGAAATATCAATTTGAAACAATGAGATGAACCCCTCCCCTTTTTAGAGATGGAAGGAAAGTTGAAATAAATGCAAAACCTTTTTCTCACTTTTTATAGTCATCTAGTTTAGGAACTTACAATGTAAAATTGCTTCTAAGAGTGTTAGATATATTAAATGTGAACTTTGAAAATAATTACAAAATCCTTTTCATATCCGATACAACACCTCTGATTCCTGTTACCCTTCCTCCACTCAGATTCCTTCTTTTGTGTAGTAACACATTAAAAAACATTATATATTTTTTAATCCTCACAGCAAATTACAAATGAAACTTTAAAGCATGTAAAGATAAACTTGTAAAGGTAAATATAATCTGTTTTCACAAGTCTATGATAATTAAAAAGTGGAGAACTCCAAAGAAACTGAAATTCAGAGGAAAATAACTCAAACTGAAACTGATTTAGAGAGTGGTCTCTCCTGCCTCCCACCCCACCCTAGTCTGTTAGGTAAAAATCTCTTTAAAGATGTGAGGGTTACTAAGGGCTGTAGAATTTTCAAGTAGTATGAAGCTATTGTCAAAGAACAAAATACAGTCATCTCTTGGTACTGCTGGGGAGAGGGGGGATTGGTTCTAGAACTCTTGGAGCTACCAAAATTGGCAATGCTCAAGTCCCTTAAATAAAATGGTGTAATATTTGCACATAACCTATACTACATAAATAGTTTTTGTACTGTATTTTTTTGTATTATTTTTCATTGTTTTTTTCCCCCCAAATATTTTCAATCCCTGATTGGTTGAATTCACAAATGCAAAACACATGGATACCAAGGGCTGACTGTACAGTTTGTGTCTTATAGTCAGTTCTACCAGATAGGCTGGGGGCTGAGCAAATCACAAGCTTGGGACATTGAATGTCACTTTATGCAAAGATACCCAGTTTACAAAGCACTATGATTTTATAACATACATCAATTAAACTATTTAATGCCATTTCTCCCTTGATATACTAAAAAGATTGAATCAATAAATCTTGAACTTGTAGAAAAATCCTTAAAATAAGCAGGTCATAGTGTAGGGCAAGTCAGTAAGTAAGTAGGAAAGCAGAAGCTGTACAAATGCTTACCTTAGAAAACAGTTAAGTTCAATTTACAATGGTTTTAATAATCCTTTTTGCTATCCATCTATATCTAGTATGTAACATGAGTCCATGTAATATGGATTGGATTTTGAGAGGAAGGATTTTCATTCATTCATTTAAAGACAGGGTTTTGCTCTGTTGTCCAGACTGGAGTGGAGTACAGTGATATGTTCATAGCTCACTGCAACCTCCAACTCCTGGGCTCAAGCAATCCTCTTGCCTCAGCCTCCTGAGTAACTGGGACTACAGGCGTGCACCACAGCACCCAGCTAATTTTTTTATTTTTAGTAGATATTGGGGGGGGTGGTTGCTCTTGCTCAGACTGGTCTCGAACTCCTGGCCTCAAGCAATCCTCCTGCCTCAGCCTCCAGAATGCTAGGATTATAGGTCTGAGCCACTGCACCTGGCCTTCAAAATATTTACTTTTTATATGTCCAAATCAAGAAAACATTTAACCTCTTAGAAGAATGAAAGTTTAAAGTCCACCTTAAACAAAGAGGTTCTTAGATAATTTCAGTTTTGGTGTTTCAGCTTCAGAATTTTTAACTCTACTCTGGTCTTTTATGATCTCTGAAATATCTCTTGATCTCTTAGCTTAATTTAAGTAATATTAATAATTAATAATGACTATATATTTCTTCAATTTCTTTTCTTACTCTCTGTTCCAATTCCTTTTTTGTTTTGAGAATTAGATCTATACAGAGAAATCATTACATTTGCACATAAAACATTTGAATACAGCTCTGTGAAGACGATAGTTATTAGCAATAATTAAAATATTAATACAAATGCAAGCCTCTTGATCTTGAATCTTTGATCTTGATCTTATCTTTGAAAAAAGGGAGCTTAAACTTACATAGGCTTTTTGGCTTACTCAGAAAAATGTTTCCTCCTGTAGCAGCCAATCTGTCATTGAGATCTGTTTCTATTTCAGAAATAAAGAATCTCTTTATTATTATACAAAATAAAAATTATCTTGGCTATATATGCAAAATGATAAATACCAGTTTATTGATTGAGGCATTGTTTGTAATGGCAAAAGATTAGAAACAATCTAAATGCCTGCCAATAGGAAACTAGTTAAATAAATTTTGTTATTCCATATAATGGCATGCCATACAACCATTAAAACGGTAAAGCATCTCTAATGTACTTTATATTTGGACAAAATATTAGAGACAATGTTGATGCATAACAGTATGTCAAAGAAAACTCTGAAGGGATATTCAAACACAAAAGAATAGCAGCTATTGCCTTTTGTAAGGACAGAGGGTAGAATTAGATCACTGGAGGCTAGGAACCCTTTTGTTTCCTTTTTAATTTCGTACTCTGTGTATGTGTTACTTATGTTTTAAAATTACTTTTTAAAAATTGTCTTGGTTAGAAAACTGCTAGCTACGTTGGAAAACTAAAAAACCATAAATTATAATATATTTAATGTCCATGTATAAAATTCATTTTTACTGATTAAAAAATATGAGTGAAATAAAAAGTGTGGTATTACAGCAGAAAACTTTGGCTATGTTGTTGAATTCTGGTCATGAAGAAGTGATTCTTCCTTTAATAATTTTTTTATATAATATATTTACCTTGGGATGTTATTTACTAAGATATATTATTTACTCAGGCTTAATGTAAACTCTTTCTAAAAGCAAAGTATTCTGCAAAGCTGTGACACTGTAACTTAACTGTTTTTAAAATTCTAATTTTTTGTTGCATTGGATTCTCTTAAAGCAGAATGGTCAGCCATTATTTATCCTTATCAAAGTTGATAATAGTTTGTCCTCTTAAAATTAGAGCATCTATAGTTCTAATTGAAATGTTTACAAAAGCAGCAATTTGACTTTTTTCATGTTCTAAACATCGTTTTAAGAAACTGAAATTAATGTCATTAAAACATTAGAAAAAGTATTATTTACAGACTAAACTGTGCCCAGTACAGATGGTCCTGTTTAAAATCACCTGGAGTTCTAAATTCTTCTTCAGATTTTCAGGCATTCTTAAATTACTTATATTTTACCAAATGCAAATTTGTTTTATGAAGTAGGCCACATTGCACTTCAAATATAGGAAATAACTCTTGCAAAGAAATGCTTGATATTCAGAATTTGGAACAATATTAGTTGGCTAGGGAAATATTAATGAACATCACAGACTGACTTTCATAGGAATGAGTTTAAAACTATTCCTTTTCTTTTGTAAATGGAAAAAGAACCGCTAATTGTTCTATATTTGTAGCAACCATATGTCCCAGGCTTGCCAACATAGTTCCCAGATTCATATTCTCTGTCTCCTTCTCAGATCATGCATATTGATTTTTAGTTTGGAAAGTTTGTTCATTCTTCAAATATTGAAAATAGAGTTATTTGGGGTCATTTCATTTTATATAGAAGAAACTCATTTAAGATCATTTGCTTTAAAGAAGGAAGACAACGTGTTGCAAGAAATATTTGAATTGTGTTTTTATATGCCACAGGTACTTGAGACAAGGAAATTCTCACTATGTGGGATTTTCTTTTTTCTATACTTTTGTTTGCAAAGACAACCAATGAACAAGCAACATGGAGCAAAACAACAGATGGTTTCTTAGAAAGATGGGATGGGATATGTTTCTCTCCTGCAGTAACTAGCACTGCCTCCACTGCCAATGGAGAAGCTGTAGAAAAGATTTATAAGTTAAGGGATTTTAAGGAGTAGTCCTTGACTGTCCATAATGTATAATATTCCAATAGTTATTGGAAGATTTTTATTCATGGGCAGCTATTAACTAGTGGGTGTCACTTTGGGGTGAGCAGAGAGAATTAGTTATTTTATTGGAAGACTTCCAGGTTTCAATATCTATAGGGTTTTTTTCCATTGGGTTGCTTAGTTGTTCCATATAGGAATCTTCTTTCCCAGGAAGAGTATATTTGTCTGCCAGTATTCTAGGAGCCAAGTGACGAAGGCACCGGAGTGGGGAGGGTACTTAGTGTTTAGTGTTAGGACTTTCACTTACTCCCTCATTTCTCTCTCTGCTGTCATCTGCTCTTCCGGTCTCCCTGTTTCACTTCTTCTCTAATTCCTGTAAATGGAATCAGATAGCATGTACTCTTTTGTGTCTTCTTTTTTTCATTAAATTTTTCTTTGAGATTCATCTATGTGGTTTTGTGTATCGGTCCATTTCTTTTCATTGCTGAATAATTAAATGCATAGACTGCTAAAGGACATTTGAGTTGTTTCTAGTTTCGGCTATTGTGAATGAAATTCTATAAACATTCTTGACCAAGTATTTTAGTAGATATTTGTTTTTATTTTTCTTGGGAAAATAGTAAGGAATACAATTTCTTGGTCATAGAGTAAGAGAGTTCTGATTGCTCCACATTCTGGCCAATATGAGTTATTGTCAGACTTTTTGATTTTAGCTATTCTTGAGGGTTTGAAGTGGTACTGCATCATGATTTTAATTTGCATTTCCCTGATAACTAATAGTGATTAGCATCTTTTCACGTACTATTGACCATCATTTATCTTCTTGTTTGAAATATCTGTTCAAGCCTTACGCCCATTTTAATTGGGTAGTTTTTCTTTTTGTTATTGATTCATATTATTCATTTGTAGGAATTCTTTATGAAATGACCCCTTTATTATAATGAAATGTCCCTTTTTACTTTCGGCTACACTCCTTATCATGGAGTCTAATTTGCCTGACATTATTATAATCACTTATGGTTTTGTACACTTGTTGTATACTTGATATATCTTCTTTCATACGTTAGTTTCAATTTATCTGTGTATTTGTTTTTAAAGTTCGTCTCTTGAGCCCAGAGGCAATGAGCACCTTGAAGCCAGATCTTGGTATCTAAATACCATTCTCCAATAAAATTTATCAGGGTTCTTTGGAGAAATGACTGATTGTAGGGCAGGGATAGGGAAAATACAAGCTGAACTTGGAACATCTTGTGGTACCAGAGAGTAAAGAAGTGCCTGGAAAATAATGAGGACATATCAGAAATATATGAGGAATAACTGGAAGTGACTCCCAATGACCAGACCTGGGACAATTTAAATAACAAAGTAAATGACAGGAATGGATTATATCTCATACGATAAAATAAAATAAATTTCAATGCATCTGTGCTAATATAAATAAGTAGTTGACTATGTAAATGGGGGGAAGGGGAAAGTTCTTTATTTCAGCAGAACTTCAATTAATTAATATAAAAGGAATGATGGAAATGGCAGAAATAGAAAGTTACCATTTGGCAAGTACCACAGTAATAATTGTTACAGGCAAGAATCATCAATGAATGCTAAAGTTTATAGGAAAAAGTATGATAAGAAATGGGATACTTACACAGCCTTGAAGTATTTTCCCACCAAATACTATTAATTACAAGGAGGAAGTTACTGAAGAGAAACCTGGCAGGCAGCACCTTAACCAGATGGTCATAGTGAATATCATCAGTAATGGGACAAATTGGCATCATGTGCCTCCTGATATGATGCACTGAGGGCACAAATATCACATTTTTTTTTCTTTTTAGAGATGGGGTCTCACTCTGTCACCCAGGCTGGAGTACAAAGGCATGATCACAGCTCACTACAGCTCATACTCCTGGGCTCAAACAGTCCTCCTGCCTCAGCCTCCTGAGTAGCTAGGACTACAGGCCTGTGCCATCTTGCCCAGTTACAACCATCACTTTTATGATTTTCTTGCAAAAAAATGCGTAATCTAAATTCAACCATGAACAAATATTAGACACGCCCCAATTGACACATGTTCTATAACTAGCCAGTACTCTTCAGAAATGTGAAGATTATGAAAAACAAAGAAAGACTAAGATGCTTTCTAGATTAAAAGAAACTAAAGAGACAGGACAATTAAATGCAATGTGTGATTCTGAATTGGACCCTGGAGTAAAATTAGTGGAACAATTGGTAAAATGTGAGTAAGGTCTGTATACTACTTAATAGTATTTCTGATTTCGATCATTATACAATGGACATGTAAAATATTAACATTTGGGGTAGCTGGATGAGAAGCATATGAGAATTCTTAGCACAATTTTTAATTTTTTTATAAATATGAAATCATTTTAAAATGAAAAGTGAGAAAATGAAAAAAGATTTAATAAAAATATTTTTAAATAATAATGACAGATGTCTTTTGTAGGCAACATATTGTTAGGTCTTGCATTTTTATTCAGTTTGACAATCTCCATCTTTAACTGGAATATATTTAGTTTGTCATAATTTATCTGGTTGGGTTTAGTTCTTAAAACGCGCTGTTTATTTCTGTTCATCCTATCTGTTTTTTGTTTCTCTTTTCCTGCCTTATTTGGGATTAGTTGAATATTTTGTGATAGTTCATTTTAATTCTTCCCTTGGCTTTTTAGCTCTGCCATCAATTAATGATTAACATATAACAGTCATACCACTTCATATAAAATGTAAAAGTCTCACAACAATACGGATTCATTTACCCCACCTGTCTTTTGTGCAATGTTGCCATTTGTATTACATCTACATATGTTTTAAAACCATAAGGTAGGGCTATAATTTTTTCTGTAAATAATAATTTGTTGTTTAAGTGATTGAGAAGGTACGTTGTAAAAAAAAAAAAATTACCCACCTATTTAGCATTTTTGGTGCTCTTCATTTCTCCCTTTAGGTCTGAATTTCCATCTGGTACCACTTATCCTCAGCCTATTGAATAACTTCCTCTAGCAAATCTTGTCATGCCAGCAATTTGTCTGCTGAAAACAAATTATCTTAACTTCATTTATCCAAAATTCTCTTTATTTTCCTTTCCTTTTTGATGGATATTTTTGCCAGATACAGAATTTTAGGTAATTTTTTCTTTCAGCACTTAATAGATACTATTCAGTTGTCTTCTGGCTTCCATTGTTTTTGATGAGAAGTCAGCCACCATCTGTTCCTTTGCGTGTAACGTGTTGTTTTTATCTGCTGCTTTCATGATTTCCTCCTTACCTTTTGTTTTCAGCATGTAATAATAATGTGCCTACCCATGTATTCTTTGTATTTATCCTGCTTCAGTTCAGTGACTTAGTCTAAGTTTGTGTTTTTCCAAATGCAGAAAAATGTTGGCTGTTTTTATTTTTCTGCCCTATCACCTCCCTCTTTCTGGGGCTCCGATTACACATATATGAGACTGCTCAAAATTTTTCCACAAGTCTTCTTTATTTTTCATATAGGACAAATTCTGTTGATGTATCTTCAAGTTCATGAAACTTTTCTCCAGTCATCTTCAAGCACATATTAAACCCATCCACTGATTTTTATTTCATATATTACATTCTTTAGCTCTAAAACATACATTTGATTCATTTTTATGGTTTTCATTTCACTGCTGAGATCCTCCATATGTTCATTCATGATGACCTAATTTTTCTTTTTAAGTTCTTGATTATCTTTATAATAGGTGTTATAGAAATGAATAGAAATGAATGTTATTCATTTCTCTGCTCATTTCAAGATCTGGCTCATCTCATAGTCAGTCTCTATTAATTACTTTTTCTCTTGATATTGGATCATATTTTCCTATTTATTTGCATGTCTAATAATTTTCCATTATATATTGGACAACGTATATAGTACATAACAGAGACAATGGATTTTGTTATCTTTCCCTGAAGAGTATTGATTTTTTTTCTAATGAGTAACAACTTAGCTGAACTCCGAATTCTGTCTCCCCCTTGGTGAACACCAACTGAATGCTGTGCTTAATCCTTTCAGCCTTCCAGCTGTTGCCTTTCACTTGTACAATTGAGGGTTAAACTAGGGATATGGGTAGAATTTCTGTATAGATTTGGAGGGACCTTTATGGCTTCTTTCTTTCTAGGATTCTTCTCCTCACTGGCCAGATATGCTCTGATTCCCCCAACTAGGTCTTCTGACCCCTCAAGCCAGATTGCAGATTTCTGCTTAAGTTCTAAACGCTCCGCACCATATGGACTGTGGATTACTGCCCGGGGAAAAGATACTGACTCCCACTCAGTGCAATTTCTTTTTTCAAGGATTGACTTCCCTCCATTTTCTGCTTGTTTTTCATCACTCTTTTGTGCTTTCAAAATAGTTGTTTTTTATATTTTTTATATTATTTTTATATTTCAGAGTATCTAATTACTATTTGAAGGATTAATCTGACATATGCTAATCTGCCATTACCAGAAATTGTACCACATTACTTTTTTATTTTCCATTGATGCTGCGTAGGATTAAACAAAAAACTTACATATTTTTTGTGAATGATGGCACTATCTCATCAAAATCTTCTAAAGGAATTGAATATATTACTAATTTTCTTTTTTCTTTTATAGACAAGAGATGATTTCCTTGGTCAGGTGGATGTTCCACTTTATCCATTACCGGTTGGTATAGGTGTCCATGATTTTTCTTTTTGTGTTTATTCTTTTTAATTTAATAAATACTTGCACATACACAATATAGTTAATATAAATATTCAATTTATTAAATATATACTGCTTTCGTTTCTCAAGCATATTATTTTCTAAAAACTCATCTCAATTTTCCATTTCAGTTTACTCTTTAAGATTTCCTTACATGAACCCCAGTGAGAAATAGAAAGCTACTGAAATTGTTGGCATTATGAAAGCATTATGCAAGGAAGATCAGTTGGGAAATCTTCTGCTAAATAACCAGCGTGGGGAGAACCTAGGCTCACAGAAGGAGACTGAGATAGTTTGCAACAATATAAACATAAAACCCTGAGAATCTGGACTACATATATAGCAATGGAGGAAAACAGATTCAGGAAACATTTCAGAATAAAACATTATTGGATCAAATGTCTGACATGGAGGTTGAAAAAATAAACAAATAGTACAGATGATACAAGTTGGACTTAGAAGATAAGGGTGGCATCTCATGTGGAAAAGTGAGGAAGAAAGACATTTTGTTTTGAAATACAAGAAACTTATTTTTGGACATATTGAATTTCAATAGAAAATAGGAAAAGTGAAGGTTTAAAGTGGACAGGTGACTGAGACGTACAAATGAATTGTGTAGGGAAAAGGGACTAGAACGATTGAGGGTTATCTCTGTCCAGGTAACAGCAGAATCTTTGACAATGATGGGCTGTCGGGTTAAGAGAGAGGAGGGCAGAGGGCCAGCTGCGAACCCCAGTCAGCGTGGGTGGATCTGGGGAGAAGGAAAAGACAGACAAGTGAGACAGGAAAAGAAATAGTGTCACAAGAATTTAAGGAAAGAGTTTCAACACAGAACGGGTAGTTAACGATGCAAAACAGCAGAGAAGGATAATGAAAACAGACAAAGCACTACTGATCTTTTTAAAAGAGAAAAAAGCCTTTTAAATCGGTCTTTTATTTATTGGCTTTCTACAGTCTTTAGGGATCATAAGCTTTCAATAAGATATTTAATGCAGTCTTACTTTCCATGTGGTTTACTTGTTTGTTCTCCTAGAATTGTCTCTATCCTCTAACCAAGCCAACCTGCTGACATGTACATATTCCATATTCTTTTGGGGTGCCAACGTACTAACCACTGTATACTGTGTTTCTGCTTCTGCTCTTCTACCCTCCTTTTGGCTCCACAACCTACCTGCTCAGCTACTTCTAGACTGAGTCGTGATGCTGGCTGTAATTCCTGCTGTGCAGCAAAGTGAAAGCACCGTCAAGTTACTAATTGTAACCTTTAATAAACTAGAGCTACTTTTTTCTCATTTCTAACTTCCATGATGCCTTAGCATAGTTCATGAATATTCTTGAAAAGTACATGTTTTTGGTGTTACAGATATATCTTAAAAACCCACTGTTTTATTCTAGACAGAAAATCCAAGAATGGAGAGACCATATACATTTAAGGATTTTGTTCTTCACCCAAGAAGGTCAGTACCTATAAAATAATAACATATTAAGTTTTTTATCTCTTTACTATACCTTACAATAGCCTCTTTGTAAATTCAGGTTTAAACCTTTGTAAATAAGCTACTTCTAAATATTATGTTATTATCTTTTTAAAAGATTTATTGTTATTTCTGATTAAGAGGTACTATATGCACATTGCAAAAAAAATCATCTAAAATGAATATCTGACTTAGACATGCACACATTCAGTTTCAGAAAAATCTATCTACGTTTTGTATACTTGAATAGGAAAAAGTATTTCAGAAGACTCAAATATGTAGAGAAAATAACATGAGAGAAGACTGGAATTTAAAACCCAAAGAGCATACTTAAAATTTCATTTTCCTAAACTGAATTACTTGATTTTTGTCAGAATTTTAAAATTTAAGCTGTAAATAAAACTCCTTTTGATCTTCTGTACCACATCATCAAATAAAATCTAGTCAAAACGTGTGTGGATATACTGTCAAAAAGGTCAAAGTAAAGCAGAGAAAGGACATCTGTGAAAACAGTAGTGTTTGTCTTGTTTCTTAAATTACAAAATGCATTTGAAAAATGTACTGTTGGAATGTAGTAAAATTTTTCATTTAAAAATGATTTTTAAAAATTACTCTTTGTAATATAAATAATAAAACTAAAAAGTGCTCACTGACTGTTAATGTTTATTCTCTATAAAAGAAGCCACATATTTAATTCCTATAGCAATCCGGAGCACAAATCTCTTTTCTTCCTTTAATTTTAAACTGATTGTGACATTTCCCTACCAAGAATAACCAAATAAATATTTTTTATTATTTGATTGCCCTAGTAGCCTGCTTTTCAGTTTGTCCAATGCTTTCTAGTGTCTTTATCTTTAAAAAATACAACAATTTATTTCTTCCGTCTGCATTGGATGTTATTGCAAGTGCAGAAAGAACTTTATGCAGATGGAAAATGTACTACATTCCTAGATTTGTTTGAGCTCCATTAAGTTAAAACCCCCAGGCTTATCTTCTACTTGGAAAGACATGAAACATATAATTGTAGAGAAACTTTTCAAGAAGACATTATCCAAGCATAGTTCCTATATCCATCTTTTGTAGCAACACGTCAGTGTCCACACTCCCTTATAAATATGAAGACAGAAGCCACATTAATACTTTGGAAATAAGTATAGAGGATTTTACTGACCCATCAGGAAAGGGTACACTAAATTTGCCGAATCCATGAGAACTAAATAGAGAAGAACAACTAAAAAGATTAAGGGAGACATGGGGGTGGAGAGTAGGTTCTCTCTTGAAGACAGAATAAAAGGATTAGGACTGTTGTCTAGAAGGACAAAGGGAAATTGTTACGTATCTGGTATCTGTAAAAATCACCAAAAAAAACCTATATAGGTAGCTAGGACAAGCAAGAATTTTTAAAGTAAATCTTAGGATGCCAGAATTGGTGGCGGTAAGAGATAGAATTAAGCCTTAACTTAGAAACTTATGAAGGACAGGTTTTTAAAAAGATTTAAAATATTACTACAGGGGGCAGCAGCCTTTAGCTTAGACACCTCATTATTTAAAGAGGCGATACAATATGAAATAGATAAATTAATGTGTGACAGATTCAAACAGCTGTCAAAGGAAGAAAGCAGTTTCAGACAGTTACCAGGCCTTGCTGTCCACTTATCTGTCATCTAATACAGTATGGTCAGATTAGTATATCCCTAAAGCACATCTCTGAGGATGGCTTTCTCTATCCCAAAAACTCTCAATGCCTTCCCAACATGTACAAAACAAAGTCTAAAGAGTTCTGTTATTTTGCATGACCTCATCATTTGGACAATTCCTGCTTCCTACACTCCCCTTTACGTATCCTATAATCCAGCCAAACTCAGCTACTGCCATTTCCTTAATTACACCCCAGATTTCCCATCTGTTTCCTTGTTTTTGCTCTTTTCTCCACTCATCCCTTTCCCTCCACTGCCACAGATCAAAATGCTACCCAGTCTTCTGGCCCCAACTAAAATGCCGACTTCTCTTTAAAGTTCTTTCTGATCTTTCACTGAAATTTTCTTAGCATCTTATTTATAGCATAACAATTATTTTGTGTGTGTGTTTCTTTTTTCTCCACCACCTACACCTTTTCCTAGATACCATCCGTACTGGAGCTCATCTTTGAATCTCCTCTGATAGATCCCTTTGTAGCTAGTGGGTGTTCAATAACTCTTATTAAATGAATGCTTTCTTTCTAGTGTTAAAGTTTTATGAATAATTATTTTCTTTTCTACAGTCACAGATCAAGAGTTAAAGGTTATCTGAGATTAAAAATGACTTATTTACCTAAAACCAGTGGCTCAGAAGAAGAGAATGCAGAACAGGCTGAGGAATTAGAGGTGAGATGTTCTAAATATTTGGTTAAACTAAAAAAGAAAATCTAATTTTTTATTTTACTGTGCTCTGAAGAAAGATAACTTTATTCAGTGAAGTTAATGTGTGAAATAAAAATTATTTACCTGATCATTCATTTCACCTAAACATTCATTAACAGTTTCTTTCCTCTAAGGATAGTTCTGTAGAATGGATGGCCATTATCGGTGGCCTTCTTGAAGGTTAGGGAATAGAGAATACAATGTTTATAAATGAAAACACTTATTATAATTAGGTCAATTTAGCTGTTTCTAGTTTTTCAAAGTTTTCTAAACTATGTCATGTTTTCCATTAAAGTAAGAACACAATTTAGTATTTGGAAGTTAAACATATGGACATTTTGAGAGGACTTCACTAATCAGGAACTCTCTCATGAAATGGAATTCCTGTTACTTTTCCTATTATTGTGGGGGAGGGGGTGGGGGGCTCATGGAAAAGGAGGGGAATGAGAAAAGAGAGGGGGAGAATTCAAGTGATCTAATAAAAAGCCATATTTATTTGGGTTGAGTAGAATTTAACAATTTTTATGGATGACAAAATAGTCCAGGTCAAGTGTTTGGGTAGAGCTACATTGCGTCTGGGGTGAGTGAAGAAGAGGCAGAGAGTATGTATTTGGAATAGAATTGGATAGGAATTTGGGGAGAGGGTATTTTTTATTTTTTTTTATTTCAAAATATTACAGGGGTACAAATGTTTTTGGTTACATGGATCAATTTTGTAATGCTTGAATCAGGGCTGTAAGTGTGCCCATCACTGAGATAGTGTTCATTGTACCTGTTAGGTAGTTTTTTGCCTATCCCACCCCCCAGTTTCCACTGAGTTTTACTTCCCTTGATGCACTTGTGTGCTCATTGGTTAGTTCCAATTTAATAGCGAGTACATGTAGTGTTTGTTTTTCCATTCTTTAGATACTTCACTTAGAATAATGGTCTCCAGTTCCATCCAAATTGTTGCACAAGGCATTAATTCATCCTTTTTATGGCTGAGTAGTACTCCCTTGTATACATATACCACATTTTTTTAATCCACTCATGAATTGGTGGGCACTTGGGTTAATTCCACATCTTTGCAATTGTGAATTGTGCTGCAATAAACATTCCATTGTAGGTATCTTTTTGATAAAATGACTTGGTTTCCTTTGGGTGAATACCTCGTAGTAGGATTGCTGGATTGAATGGTAGGTCTCCTTTTATTAATAGTACTTTGAGGCATCTCCATACTGTTTTCCATAGAGGTTGTGCTAATTTGCAGTCTCACCAACAATGTATAAACGTTCCTTTCTCTCTGCATCCATGCCAGCATCTACTGTTTTTGGACTTTTTAATATTAATAAAAGCCATTCTAACTGGAGTAAGGTGATATCTCATTGTGGTTGTAATTTGCGTTTCCCTGATGATTAGTGACATTGAACATTTTTTCATGTTTGTTGGCCATTTGTCTGTCTTCTTTTGAAAAGCTTCTGTTCATATCTTTTGCCCACTTTTTAATGGGATTGGTTGTTTTTTTCTTGTTGATTTGCTTGAGTTCTTTGTAGATTCTTGTTATTAGCCCTTTATTGGAGGTATAGCTTATGAATATTTTCTCCAATTATGTAGGTTGTCTGTTGATTATTTCATTAGCTGTATAGAAGCTTTTTAATTTAATCAAGTCCTATTTATTTATTTTTGTTGTTGTGATTGCCATTGGGGTCTTTTTCATAATTTCTTTGCCTAGGTCGATATCTAGGAGAGTTTTTTTCTACATTTTCTTCTAGAATTCTGTGGTTTCATGCCTTACATTTAAGTCTTTTATCCATTTTGAATTAATTTTGGTGAGTGGTGAGAGATATGGATTCTGTTTCAATCTTCTGCATGTGGCTGTCCAACTTTCCTAGCACCATTTATTGAATAGGACTTCTTTTCCTCAGTGTATATTGTCTGCTTTGTCAAAGATCAGTTGGCTGTATGTGGACAGTTTTATATATGGGTTCTCTCTTCTGTTCCATTGATATATGCCTCTATTTTTTTGCCAATACCACAACTTTTTGTTTCTGTAGCCTTGTAATATAGTTTAAAGTCTGATAAAGTGATGCCTCCAGATTTGTTCTTTTTGCTTAAGATTGCTTTGGCTATTCAGGCTTTTTTTCTGATTCCAAACAAAGTGTACAATTATTTTTTCTAGATCTGTGAAATATGATGTTAGTCTTTTGATGGGGATTACGTTGAATCTGTACATCACTTTGGGTAGTATGGACATTTCAACAATGTTGATTCTACTGATCCATGAGCATGATATGTTTTTGGGGACTGGAATTCTAGCTGCAGGCTCTGCTACCAGTCGTACCCTGTGTGAGTTGCTGAACTTTTCTGAACTTCAGGTTCTTCATTTTCAGAGGGACACAGTTGCAGCAGATGCTTCTAGGTTTTTTTTTTTTCAGCAGGAAAAATTGTAATTTGAAAAGGTGACAAGAAATACCTGCTCTTTGAGGTTCCCTTTGGAGGTACATCATTGAGAAGTTTTATCATTTATTCAACAACACTTACTGAAAGCACAGAGTGTATGGCACCAAATTGCTTTAGAAGGTTCTTTTTTTGTTGCCTTCTTCAACACTCTTGCTTCTTTGAGGGTCTGCTTAGGTCTCCATAAGAACAGTGAAGCTGAGGGACTTTCCCAAGGGCCAGCATCTACTTCACATGCTCACATGCCTTGAGAAAGAAAGCTCTTGAACAAGCAGTGAATTTGCAACAAAGCTTTCTGGAATTTTTTTTTTTTTTTAAGGAATAGACCCTAGATGAATCTGGAAATTTTTTAAATGCACTAATGATATTTTGCTTTGTCGGGGAATCTATAATAATAGAACTTTTTCCCTTCAAATCACAAGTATAAGTAGCCTTAGTTAGGCGATCAAAGAACTTATTATCCTCTCTTAATTCTATATTCACTTATTTGATTAACTTTTTTTCTTATTTGTTTTTCTATGACTTTTCATATAATAATCATTTTTAAAGTGTCAAAGATATTTATTTGTTAGAAGTTTCTCTACCTGGCTTATTGGTGCTCTAGGGTTATCTTGCATAATGAAATTCTGTTTGAAATGAAGGATGTCTGCTGTAAAGAAAGAGAATTCTTTATTTAGTAGCTTAAAAAAATTTAACAGCATTTCATTATTTAGTAACCTGTAGTAACCTGCTCCAAGTCTTGCCCACATGCACGTATCATAGGACCTCATTCACAGTTCGGTTAGTGTGGTGAGAACTGCTTCACTTCATTTTGTGGTCTCACAACTCAATGTTTGAACTCCCTCAGAGTGCACCTTGTAATTTCAGGCGATGTAAGCGTGTAGGAGTTTATTTATGAAAGGCCCTAGGAATTCAAACACATGAATCTGTGCTTATTTATCTTCTGTGTAGCTAATGACCAGAGAAGTCTTGCCTTTGACATCTAGTTTGTGACTGAATATATAAAATTCTACTGTTTAAGGAAAACAATTGTAATTTTGAAAAGGAGCTCACTCTTAGGCAGTTTCTATTCCTTAGTCAATATGGCTATAGTAGATAATTATGTAACATTTGATTTTTGTACCTTTTGTAACTTTAGAGTTAGTTGTACGTATTTTACAAAATTAACATATAAAATGTTTGTTTTATCTCTGAATGCTTTCTTTCTGACCCTTTTTCACTCAGTTTAATTGTGGGCAATTGCATATTAGCTTTGAGGTTAGTAATTAAGTGAGGTTCATTGATACTTAAAAAATTATTTTGTAAAGAAAAGTAGCTCGGGCCGGGCGCAATGGCTCACGCCTGTAATCCTAGCACTCTGGGAGGCCAAGGCGGGCAGATCCCTCAAGGTCAGGAGTTCGAAACCAGCCTGAGCAAGAGTGAGACCCTGTCTCTACTATAAATAGAAAGAAATTAATTGGCCAACTAAAAATATATACCAAAAAATGAGCCGGGCATGGTGGCGCATGCCTGTAGTCCCAGCTACTTGGGAGGCTGAGACAGAAGGATCAGTTGAGCCCAGGAGTTTGAGGTTGCTGTGAGCTAGGCTGACGCCATGGCACTCACTCTAGCCTGGGCAACAGAGACTCTGTCTCAAAAAAAAAAAAAGAAAAAAGGAAAAAAAAGAAAAGTAGCTCATATGTGTTTAATAGGGAGGCATTCTATCCAAAAAATGAAAACTCAGTCTTTCTAAATAGTGTTTGATTGTACATTTTTACCCTTACAAACTTGAAACAGGTTTTTTTAAAAGGCCCTTAATTAAATTAATTTTTTTCTTTCTTTCCTTGAATTTACGTGGGTAACATAAATACAATAAGCAGATCTTTAAGAGAGAAATCTTCAAGAAGGTTTTAAAGAAATACTCCTTTGCTACCATTTTCCTAGCTCTGCATATTTTTATAATCCTTTACAGCAGTAGTGAGAACCCTTTTATTAATAAATTTTATTAATCTCATAGGAAAGTAATCAATGATCATATTCAACCAAAAAAATTTAAGTTAATATTTCATTCTTTTATCAAGAGAAATATAGTTCACATGCTTTTGAAATTTGAGACCAGAGAAATAAACTCAGACTCAATATGTGCAAGACTAATTTTAGATATGCTGGATCCTATATAATGATCATTTAAGGGAAAGGAAAGAGAGAAGGAAATGAGAAACATGGAAATGAGAAAGTTTCTCCAACATAGTTGGAGAAACAAAGCAAGAGGATAAGAGGGAAAGGAGAGAATGGAATTTGTCCGATAAAAAGAAAAAATAAAATTAAAGAGATGTCATAGAAGAGGTAAAAAGAAAAAAGAAGAAGAAAGAAAAGGAGTCAGTTTTACTTCCCATCCAGATCTCTTTTCCCCAAATAATTCTTTCTGTCTACTTTCCTAACCTCTCACCTTCTGTTCTGCCTCAGCCTACAGCTGTCCCACCAGAGCTAGTCAGAACAGACCAACCTTGCTGCAGACCCCTGTACTTTTCTCCCTGCTACCACAAAACATTCCTTTCCTTCCCAGCTCTTTCCCCTGACCTCTCATTTTCAGGCCCAGCCTTCCAACGTAGAGAAATACTCTTTCATCTTTTAAGCTATCACCTGCCTGGCACACAGTGGTCATTCACCGCTGATCTCCAGGGCCTCACAACAGAAACTCTGTGTATATTAAAGAAATTATATTTTGTCTATTATC
Organism: Lepilemur ruficaudatus; assembly: GCA_963574885.1. Lineage (NCBI taxonomy): Eukaryota > Metazoa > Chordata > Mammalia > Primates > Lepilemuridae > Lepilemur > Lepilemur ruficaudatus. Next base: position 36,614 of record CAUYRT010091091.1, on the reverse strand, counting down.
ATAGTACCAGAAATGATTCCCAGTTCATCATTTGTCTTTTTTATTTTATTTAGTAGTTTCAGCCATGTACATATATGGGGGATTTGTAGTCAAAATGATGGATGTTTTCTTTTATGTCTTCTGGGTTTGGTGTTATAATTAACAGATTCCCACTCTTAAAATATATTTTTAAAGTTTCCCTATGTTTGTTCTGACACTTTCTGGTTTTACTTCTTAACATTTAAATATTACTCCATCTGTAACTTACCCTGGTATAAGGTATGAGGTAGGAATATAAATTTTTCCCAAATGGATACCCATTTTCTAAGTAATCTGCCTATTTTCCCACAGATTTGAAATGTCTTTATCATATAGTAAAAGATTCCTATAAATTGAGTCTCTTTCTAGACTTTATGATCTATTGAGCTATGTATGTGTGTACCAGTGCCACACAGTAGTTATTATAGTTTATAATGTTTTATCTGGTAGGGCTGATTTTCATTCACTGTTCTTTTTTAGAATTGGGTTGGGTATTCTTCCATTTGAACTTGAGAATTGGCTTGTATCCTTATTTTTAAAAATTCATAAAGTAGTTTGATTAGAATCTTGGCAAATTTATAGATGAATTTGGGAAGAATTGACACCTTTGTGAGATTGAGTCTTCCTAGCCAAGATAATATTATGTTTTTTCATTTATTTAGCTCTTCTTTTATGTCCCTTTAGGAGCATTTTTAAGTTCCTTCACTAGTTTATTTCAGTCTCTAATGCTTTCCTAACCATATCAGTATTTAAAAGAATCTTTTACCTACTACCTTTTCTGTTAAGAGGCTTCTTGTGTAATAGCATTAACTCTTGCTACCCTTTTCAATTAATACCTTATTTTAATTACTCTAGCTAAGGCTTTGTGTTTATTTCGCCCGTTCTAGTTAGTCTGAGAGAAACCAAACTTCCAATGCATTTTTCTTTTTTATCTTTCTTTGGCTATTTTATGACTTTAGCAAAAATGCCTTGCTTTGATCCAGAGCAGAAAGAGAAAAATTATAAAAACAAGAGAATTATAATGAATTTTCAATCACTAGAGAGTTCACTGTAGCAATTATTTCTAAATTATTTGCCCTTCCCTGTCACGCCTCTAGGTATGTGACCTTTATCTAAGGATTTTTTTTCATGTCTCAGATAGTTACTGATTTCCACCATAAGCAAGGTGCTTTCTCTGTGAAAAAGACAATGGCCGGCCGGGTGCGGTGGCTCACGCCTGTAATCCTAGCACTCTGGGAGGCCGAAGCGGGCAGATCGCTCAAGGTCAGGAGTTTGAAACCAGCCTGAGCAAGAGTGAGACCCCATCTCTACTATAAATAGAAAGAAAGAAATTAATTGGCCAACTAAAGATATATATAGAAAAAATTAGCCGTGCCTGTAGTCCCAGCTACTCGGGAGGCTGAGGCAGGAGGATCGCTTGAGCCCAGGAATTTGAGGTTGCTGTGAGCTAAGCTGACACCACGGCACTCACTCTAGCCCGGGCAACAGAGTGAGACTCTGTCTCAAAAAAAAAAAAAAAAAAAGACTTCTAGGCTTAGACTGGGAGAGGGAGTTTGTTCCTTTGTTGGGGATATTAGTCCCAGATATTCTCTTGTGTTGTGCAGGCTGTTTACACAGTGAGCCTGGAGTGCTATGGAGGCTGTAGGGTGCATTCTGCTGTAGGAGCCACACCAAACCCATGAGTCTCACCTAATCTCTGACACTGACCGCCCTTCTTTGCAGTGTGGAGGCTGCCAGCGTCGGGTTCGTCATTGTTATCGACCGACGAAGGGACAAGTGGAGCTCCATAAAGGCATCCTTGACACGAATAGCTGTAAATATTTATTTTTGTGCTGTTATTATTATAAAAGTCATTTAAATTATCTATTCAAGTATTTCATGTCAAAGTCCTGGGGCAAAGTCAATTGTGTCATATTTTGGGAAGAAGTTCTTTGTAGCAGATGCTGTTGTGTCATGTCTATATCCCCTCTGCCACCTGAAGATCGCCTACAGGCAATTCCTGAGCATGTCAAAGGCTTCCTGAGTCTCTCTACCTGATTGACTTCTCTGGTCACTGAGGAGGGACAGGCAGGGAGTGCTGGGAAGTTTCAGGAATAATCTGTGACCATTGAGTTACAGGAGTTGGTGGATAAATATTCCAGCTTCTGTACTCCTCAGTGGGACAATTCTGAGATGTGTTCCACACAGTATCTCAGAGGGTCTCAGCCCCTTTTGCCTATAGCAATAACCCCCTAATTGATACATTGGCTCTGTATTCCTTGTTATCTTTCTCATTGTGTTTCCTGGAATCACCTCCCCAACAAACTATTAAATACTTGTACCCAAATCTTTGCCCTGAGGGTTTGCTTTGAGGGGCAACCCAATTTAAGACAGTCTTTACTTCAGTATTGAAATTATTTTTTTCACAGATTAGAATGACAATGGCAAAACCAGACAGAATATTTAATTAGCCTGATTGGAGGTGTGCTTACATTTGGCATTAAATTGTACAATCTTAGATGGGCTACCTTTTCCTTAATAGTCTGACTTTGATCCCTGTTTGTTGCCTTTCAGCAAGTAGATGTATCCTCCCTCTGTAGGGACCTCAGATCTGTGAACGCAGCCACATGGTAAAGCAGAGACGCCTGAGGGTCAGCACATCAGCATTTTTACCTGAGCACACACTTACTTAGACCCACTTACAGAAGCAGTCACACATACAGACTTGCACACACACACACACAGTCCCTCTTAGATTGCTTTGGAGCCCCATCCAGATTCACTAATTGTGTCTCAGCTGATTTATTCTGTCATGACATAACAAAATTCAAGGTTCTCCGGTTTAGGAGTTTGCATTTCAAAGACGGGCAAAGGGAATACTTTCTTCTGTTTCTGCATATATTTTTGGTTCCTTTAATTTAGTTTTGGTTACAGGATTTATCTTTGGGATAATTGTAACTATGGTTGATGCCCATGACTATTCCAGTGGTCTGGCTTCTAGAGTGTTCTGGTTTTCCAGGATTCATAGACAATACCAACAATACACACTACTATTATTAGGCTCAAATAATATAATATTTGAGCCTAATTTGTCCCGGAGTTACATTTATCACTTTATGTGCAAAAGATGCTATAGTGCAAGAATTGCAAAATCTATCAGAATCTCCTCAAGTGCTTGTTGAAAATACAATACCTAGATTTCATCCCAGTCCTAATGAGTCATAATAGTCTGGAGTAAAGACCAGATTTTTTTTAAAAATTAGCAAATTAGGAGGTTGTCTTGGGGAATCTCTGGAAGAGCAGAAAGCCACAGGCAGTTCCCATGGAGACTTGGGTTCCTAAATGTACTACTGACGAGTTATATGAATCTGGGTGATCTCTTTGCTCAGAATCTCACCTCAAGAGGAGGGCAATACTTTCTGAAAGCAACTTGGCAATAATATGCATCAAAATGCTTAAAATACTAATTCTTTGACTCGATAATTCTTCTAGAAATCTATCCTAAGAAAATACTCTAAAACATGATAAAGTTGTTCATGTCAGAGTTATTTATAATAGCAAAATTATCAAAAAGCCTAAAGTGACTAGCAATCCCAATAAAGGATTGGTTAAATAAATTGTATACCCATAAAATTAATATTTCCAAAGAATTTATTAATAACAGGAATAAAAGCCCATGGTTTAATGTTAAGTGAACAGGCAGGTTACGAAGTATTTCCACAGTATGAGTTTAACCATGATAATGACATTTAAACAAAGAAAACAGCCCATAAGTGAATAAATTGAAATACTTATGGCTGTGAGATCATAGATGAGTTTTCTTTTTCTAATATATACTTTTATTAATTTTCCAATTTTTCTATAAAGAATATGAATTATATTTATAATCAGAAAACTTTTCTGCTTGTTTGGTTTGCTTTGGTTTTTCAGAAGGGGTTCGGATTATCTGATCTCTGAAGTCTCTTTTAGCTTTGAAATCCTGTGAAATCTACATCCGTCTCTCGCCCCCCTGACTCTTTTCATGATCATTCCAGGTGGCATTTCCAGGAAATTTACAGCTCATATTCATCCTTCGTCCATCCTGCTTTATCCAGAGGACATTCACTGACATTGGCATTAAATACTATCGAGATGAATTTAAAATGAAAGTGCCGGTAAGCATGAACTTTCATCTTATCTCCATCTGCCTAGAGCATCTGGAGAAGATGGCATTTGAGCAGGTTTCTAAGAAAAGTCAGATGCAACAGGCAGGGAGAGAGAGGAGGGTGTTCTGGGCTAAGGGAACAGCACGCAGAAAGGCAGAGGCAGGAAGTGCACATTTGATACGAGGTCCGTGGGAAGACACATTTTTGTTGGAGTACCTAGAGGGTAATCTTTTAGAACTGAGGTAGGAAACATGGAATAGGTCTTCAATGTGAGGACACAGGGTTTGAGTTTTATTCATTAGGCACTGGGGATTCAGGGAAGGTTTTCTAGATGAGGAGTGACATGGTAAAGTGAGACTGGAGTTATATCAATCTGACAGTGCCGTCTAAGACTGCAGAAAGAGATTGAAGGAGGAAGCTAAATTGTACAGATGAAACGAAATACAGATCTAAAATATAGGGTGACGTAAATGTAGGGAACTGTAGAGTAAAAATTAAATCCAACGTTGTGATTCTCAGAAGAGAAAAACAAACTAAAAGATTCAAAATTTTACTATGACTTTGGCAAGCAGATGTGGGGAAATAGGTATTCTTGTACTTTGCTGGTAGGAATGGAGTAGGTAAGATAAATGCAATGACAAAGCTGATGCAACTGTAATAGAAAATGAAGCTTGGAAGGAAGAAGTTTATTATATTCACATTCCCAGAGGCAGAGGTCACCTCATGCCCAACAGAGCCACAAGGGAAGCTCCAAGTTTTGGTGAGGAGGCAGACGCAGGTGCAAGGGGAAAGGCTAGGCCAGAGCTGTTAGTGGGGTTTCTGTGGGAGAGGCAAGGCAGGGCAGGGGGAACAGCTTAGAATTGGACAGTTTGAATAATTTCTGCAAGCTTTGGGGCATAGAAGTGGTCTCTGGTTACCTGGCTCCTGGGCCTGGGAAGATTTGGGGCAAGGGACATATTGGCTTGAGTTTGATAAGGAGATGGCTGGGGACTTGGACTTGAGGTTGTTTGTTGTGCTCCCACCTGGACCCTGTCTCTAAGGGGCAGCACTGGGAGGGCCAATGTCTCCCCAGTCATGAGACCATGAGCACAAGAGCATCAGGAATACAGAATATAAGAAAATGTAGTTCACATAACTGACTCTGTGATGAAAGGATGCCAAATAGACAAATACAAAATCTAGGAAAATACAGAACAACAACTATTTTAAGGCCAGTTTTATATACTCAGTGTGTTCTGTGAGTTTGACAAGCAAAATTATTCTGCTTTTTCCGTTTCCTGCTAATACATAGAATTTTAAAACCTTTCAAAAAGCTCTATCCTGTAAAGACTAAAAGAGGGGAAAAGATTTTGTGGTGAAACTGCCTTTCCTTCATTTTTGAAATTACATGTGTTAAAATTCACTCTTTTTGGTGTACAGTTTTATGGATTTTGACAAATGCATGGATTTATTTAATCACCACTACAGTTAAGATGCAGAATGGTTCCATCCTCCCTAAATCTTCCACATGCTGCCCCTTCATAGTCAACCCCTCTCCCCAGCCCTCACCCCTGGCAGCCACTGATCTGCCCTCCATCTCTACAGTTTTGCCTTTTCCCTGGAGAGTCATGCACGTGGAATTCCAATCATGCACTGTGTAAGGATGTTTTGGCCAAGAACAGACTGCATATACAATGGTGATCCCATAAGATTATAATACTGTATTTTTACTGTACCTTTTCTATGTTTAGATCCACAAATACTTGCCATTGTGTTCCAGTTGCCTATAGTATTCCATATAGTAACATGCTGTACAGGTTTGTAGCCTAGGAGCAATAGGCTATGCCATATGGCTTCGACATATAGTAGGCTGTATCATTTAGGTTTGTGTAAGTACACTCCATGATGTTTGCACATTGATGAAATTGACTAACAATGCATTTCTCAGAACTTATCTCTGTCATTAAGTGACACATGACTAGATATACTAAGTAGCCTTTGAATGTGACTTCTGTCACTTTGCACAAAAGATTTGGAGTTTACCCATGTTGCTGGATGTGTTAATAGTTCTTTCCTTTTATTACTGAATATTCTTTCATGTTATAGAAGTACCAGTTTATCCATTCACCAGGAAAGAACATTTGAGTTGTTTTTAGTTTTTAGCGATTAAGAATAAAGCTGATATAAACATTCACGTACAGATATTTGCTGGGCCACATAGTAGTATTAAATAGATATACGTTTAACTTTATAAGAAACCGACAAACTGTTTTGCAAAGTGGCTCTACTGTTTTGCATTTCCCACCAATGCATGAGAATTCTAGCTGCTCCATAGTTTTGCCAATTTGCTTAAAACAGGGTAATTAAATTTTTTTTTTTTTTTTTTTTTAGCTATTCTAGTAAGTGTGTCATGGTATCTGCCTGTAGTTTTAATTTGCAGTTCCCTAATGACTAATGATATTGAGTCTCTTTTCATGTATTTATTTTCCATCTGTATATCTTCTTTGGTGAAGCTACTATTGAAATCCTTTGCCAATTTTTAACTGGGTTCTTTCCTTATTGTTGAGTTTTGAGAGTTCTTCATATATTCCGAATATAAGTCATTGTCAGATATATGACTTGCAAATGTTTTCTTCTAGTTTGTAGGTTGTATCTTCATTCTTTTAACAATGTCTTCTGTAGAGCAAGTGTTTTTAATTTGGATGAAATATAGTTTATCAGTTTTTCTTTTATGGGTTGTGCTTTTGGTGTCATATCTCAGAACGCTTTGCCCAACCCAAAGATTTTGCCTAAGATTTTTCTGGGAAAATGCTTTCTCTACTCACATAGCATTTCTGACACTTAATGTATGGTGTGGGCTTATTCCACACCAAGAAATTCTCCAACTCTTTGGACATAATCCTGGTGTTCTACAATTTAGTTCAATCAATTTAGTTCAATTCAAACACTGAATTTAGCATAAGATCCTACAAATTAAGGAGTCAGTGCCACAAGGCTTCCCCCACTTCAGATGCCAATAAGTCTGGGCATCCTTCAGATGCCGATAAGTCTGGGTCGGAAGTCTATAGTAGTCTTCCGACCTACTGGCTATAAATTTGGAGGTTCCCACAGACCCCTCTTTGGGTTCTAGAATCATTCTCAGAACTAAGGGGAAACACTTTACTTATGTTTATTGGTTTATTATAAAGGATACAACCCAGATCAACCAAAAAAGAAAAAAGAGATGCATAGGGCAAGGTGTGTGGGGGGATGGATCTTCTATGCTCTCTCTAGTATGCCACCCACCCAGCACCTTGGTATGTTTACCAACCTGGAAGTAGTGGGTGGGTCTGAAACTTACAATCACTTATAATTTATCACTTATAATCACTTGGTCTTCCTGGTAACCAACCCATCCTGAGGCTATCTAGGTTTCCCACCCTGAGGCACCTTATTAGCATAAACTCTGGTGTGACTAAAACAGGCTCATTATGAATAACAAAAGATACTCCTGTCTATCAGGAAATTAGGTGGGTTTTAGGAGCTCTGTGCCAAGGAATCAGGGATAAAGGTCAAATAAAGTTTTTTATTATATCACAATTTTCTTCCAAATTCTCTTTCAAGTTTTAAGTTTTACATTTATATTTGTGAACTATTTTGAGTTAATTTTTGTATAGATATGAGGTGTGTTAATCTAAATAACAGAGAGGCTCTCTAAAAGAAAAGGATGTTTATTCAGGAACAGGACATTGCGATGGAAATAGTGTGCCATTGCACTTAGGGAGGTAAAGGGAGACAAAGATTTTTAAAGGAAAAATGAGGAGGATTACATAATTGTTTTGAGATAATTATCTTTGGCTACGAGGATCAATAATAAGGGTGATGCCAGTCCAAGGTTGGACAGGCAATTGCTGGGCAGATGTCCTCCTAGAAGTATTTTTTTGTGTAAAGTTCAGTAACCTTTGCTCAAAGTTGTGGTTTTTTGCAGTCTTTTGTTGTTAGGCATACAAGTGTGAGAACCTCTCTTCACAGCCTTCCCTGAAACAGTGGAAGGGAGGCTTAGCACGACTAGCTCCATTTTGCTCCTGACCTCCCACAGTAATATCCTGTAGGTTAAAAGCTTCTGCTTAGCACTGCACACAGACCAGCTAATTATAGGAAGAATTTAGTTTGTAGGAGAAAAATGGCAACCATCCTTTTCCCAAAACTAATTCCAGGGGAGGCAAAGAGTATGCACACAAGTAACAATGCTATGTTAAAGACAGTGATCTGACCTACTCATCCAAAGCTAACTGACGGAGAGCAATGAAGTTTTACTACCTCCTCAGACTCTCACTGATGCTCAGAAGTCTGCAGTCCTCACTTACCTCTTGCAAGCCCTCTCCTCTTCCCCTTCCCTTAACATAAAAAGGAGCCTACAGTTCATACTAACTTAAGATGGCTCTTTAGGACATTAGCCCACCATCTTCTAGATTTGCTGGCTCTCCAAATAAAAGCTGCTTTCCTTGCCCCAACATGTTGTCTCTCAACTTATTGGCTGTTCTGTGGTGAATGGTATACACTTGGACTCAGTTACATCCCTGGTTCTATTAATTAGGTGTTTTTTTTTTTTTTTAACATTAGTGATTCCATCTTGATTCTGGCAACTTTCACAAGTATGGTTCCAGGTTCCTTTTTTTGCATATGAATGTCCAGTTTTTCTAGCACCATTTGTTGTCAGTAGAATTATTTTTCCATTGAATTGTTTTTACACCTTTGTAAAAATTCAGATTATCATTTGCCAGGGTTCAGGGATGGTGGGAGTGGGGGAAGTGGCGGTATAGGGGAGATCTTTGCAGTGATGGAATAGTTCTGCATGTCAATTGTGCTGGTGGTTACATGAACCAACACATGGGGTTGGGGGAAATGATGTAGAACTACACTCTCACATTACACGTTCCTGGTTGATATTATACTGTAATTATCTAGTTAAATGGAATAGAAAATATGCAGCCTGGCAGAATAAGTTTCTGAAATGCCAGGGCTTGGGGCAAAGTTACTCCTGCCTGATATGATATTGCACATTGGTATTTTTTTTAAAAATTTCAAGTATTAGCATAAGAACTAATGTTTCAAGAAGCAAAATACATTTTTATTAAAATAACTTGATAATTTCTTATTACCTGTCTTATAATTTCTAATTTTAGAAAGATTAAAAACCTTTTTGAAACTCTTCAGACCTCAGTCACAAACTGTTTTCAGAAGCGAAGGAGCAAGGCATGGGGCCTGACCAGGTTAGGATGGTGATAGGTAGCAATCAGACTCCACTGGACCTAAGTTCCTTGAGGGCAGGGCCCAGCAGTTTACTATTTCATCCCCCAGTGCCTGGCATTTATTAGTAGTTCAATACATATCTGTTGAAAGAATAAATCAATTTTGTTGTATAATTTTGTTTTTGCCTATAGACTTTGGGCCCTAATTTATATATTCTTCTCATTCCGCAGTGGATTTATCACTTGACTAATACTATGTAATAATAGGAGAAAGTCTATGTTCTTATATGCTCTGACCAATAATCAATTTTCAAAATAATCAACAAGGAGTGAAGAAATATAATATCACTAGTTAAAGGCTTCAAGGGGGATATGTTTCAGAGACTGGAGTGCAGAGTCCTTTTCCCTGGTTAGGAGTAAATAGTGGGTGTGAGATGGTCCCTGGGTCTGAGAGCCAGAGCCATATCCAGGCCAGGACTGCTGCAGACGGATAGAAAGGAACGATCTGGGAGGTGTCAGCTTCCTCTAGATGTGTGGGTGTCCGTTCATCAGCAGGATTGTTAGTTTATAAAAACCCACACCCTATTACATCCAGGCCTCCTCTGTGCAAAATAGATTAGGGGCACACAGCATTCTTTGTGGGGGGAGCATTAGCATAGCGAATCTTTTCAATATATACTCTCTATGTCTCCTTATATTCCAGTTTTATTTTTCCAGTTTTATTTTTATATTCACCAGACCACCCTTTATTGGGTTTCTCTTTGCAGATGTTTAGGCCTCAGCCCAGCATTTGATTTTGGTGGCTGAGGACTATACCTTAGCTTGGGAACTTTTGGCAAAAATTCAGCTCAGACAAGACCTGACTTCTAGGTAGCCTAGAACCACACTTCCTGATCCAAGTCAACATTTTGTCACAGACTATACAACAGTTTGGTAATTCTTCTTCAAAAGGGAGAAGTGGAAAGAGACTGTAAAATATTTCTCTTCTGGATATAGAAAACATCTTTAAATATAAATGCCTGGTAAGACCAAGTTGAAGTATTGTTTAAGTAATAATAGAATCTAGATGAGCTACTATTTAATGACCTTTGAGAAATGTATTTAATTTTCTTTCCCCCTTACAGATCATCTTGTTAAATTCTGTTTCTGACCTTCATGGCTACATTGACAAAAGCCAACTGACACAGGAGTTAGGGGGGACTTTGGAATATCGCCATGGTCAGTGGATAAATCATCGCACTGTGAGTACCAACTTATGTGCACTTTTCACTTCTCTCCTTATTGTCCAGAAGACAGGGAGATTAAAGACCAACCATTGAGAGGTCACCCCACGATGTCCTAACCTCAGGAAGGTTGGGATTACTAAACTACAGGCTTGGAAAGGAGGAGTGTGGAAAGGTAAAGGCTGAAGTTCCTCCTGTTGACCAGTTTACCTCACTGCACCTTCTGGTCTGGGGGTTTGGGGAGACTTGACTTAGCGTGGGGAGTTTTCAAAAACAGTAAGTTATTTGGTCTTGAATGGGTCTGAGACGTTAGGTTGTCGTAAACACCCCCCCCAGATGATTCTAATGTGCAGACAGATTGAAACCTGTGAAGTCAGAAGAAGCTACATTTAAATATTGTCACCATGATTTATGGTATGATCTTGGGTGAGTTACTAAGCTTCTCTGAGCTTGTTTCTTCCTCTGTTAAAGTGAGAGTAACACAGTGGTTCTCTCCTGGGGATAATTTTGCCCCTCAGAGGACATATGTCAATGTCTTTAGACATTTTTTGTGGTCGTAACTTGGAGGTGGGTACCAACATCTAGTGGGTAGAGGCCAGGGACTCTGCTAAACATCTTAGAATGCCCAAAACAACTCTGTACAGCAAAGAATTATCTGGCCCTGTAAATAGTGACAATGCTGAGAAACCCAATGCTAATAAAAGCTACCTGAAAGTTTGATATGGGGAATAAGTCATATATTGTCTGTGAAAGTACCTGATATTTTACTTTTTCCTTCTTAATCACATTGGTGGTGATTATGCTAAACTGGAAGGCTTGATAATATTGACAAAAAAAGTGAGATTGAAACTCACTGCAATAGTTTGAATGTTGGTGTTTCCGCAGAATTCATGTGTTGGAACTCAATGTGATAACATTAGGAGGTGGGCCTTTGGGGATGTGATTAAGTCATGAAGGCTCTGCTGTCCTAAATGGATTTAGTGCCCTTGTAAAGAAGTTGGAGGGAGCTGCTGTGTTCCTTCTGCCATGTGAGGACACAGAGAAGGCACCATTGACGAGGAACCACCAGACACCTCACCAGACACCAAATCTGTGCTCCCAGACTCCAGAACCATAAGAAATAAATTTCTGTTGTTGATAAATTACCCAGTATAAGTATTTTTGTTAGAGTCCTGTCTTATAGGCTGTTTTTGTGGTTGTGCATGTATTAAACACAAGATAGTGAATACTAAAAAATTCAACTTGTGGCTGGGCACGGCAGCTCACGCCTGTAATCCTAGCACTTTGGGAAGCTGATGCAGGAGTGTCGCTTGAGACCAGGAATTCAAGACCAGCCTGAGCAACATAGTGAGATCCCATCTCTATAAGAATTTTTAAAATTAGCTAGGCATGACGGTGTGTGCCTAGAGTCCCAGCTACTCAAGAGGCTGAGGCAGGAGGATCGTTTGAACTCAGGAGTTTGAGGTTGCAGTGAGCTATGTTGACACCACTGCACTCTAGCCCAGGTGACAGAGTGAGAACCTGTCTCAAACAAACCAACCCCCAAAACAAAATAAACTAGTATTGAAAGATCAGAGATATTCTTTACATGTCATTTACATGTTAGATGGATATACTTTATACACATGTACATACACATGCATACCTCATTTTATTTTACTTTATTGTGCTTTGCAGATATTGAATTTTTTACAAATTGAAGTTTTGTGACAACCTTGCCTAAAACAAGTCTATCAGCACGACTTTTCCAACAGTATGTGCTTACCTTGTGTCTCTGTCACATTTTGGTAATTCTAGCAATATTTTGAACTTTTTCATTATTATTATATTTGTAATGGTGATCTGTGATCAGTGATCTTTGACATTACTATTGTAATTGTTTTGGGGTGCCAAGAACCATTCCCATATAAGCTATCTATTGAGTGAACTTAATAGATTGTCTATGTTTTAACTACTGCATCATCAACCTCACATTCCCATCTCTCTCTCTCTCCTTGGGCTTCTGTAATCCCTGAGACACAAAATATTGAAATTAGGCCAAATAATAACCCTATAATGGCCTCTAAGTGTTCAAGTAAAAGGAAGAACCTGATGCCTCTCACTTTAAATCAAAAGCTAGAAATGATTAAGTTTAATGCAGAAGGCAGGTTGAAAGCTCACAAAGACTGAAAGCTAGGCCTCTTGTGCCAAACACTTAGCTAAGTTGTAAATGCAAAGGAAAAATTCTTGAAGGAAATTGCTACTCCAGTAAACACACAAATGACAAGAAAGCAAAATAGCCTTATTGCTGATATAGAGAAAGTTTTAGTGGTTTGGATAGGAGATCAAACCAGTCACAACATTCCCTTAAGCCAAAACCTAATCCAGAGCAAGTCCCTAACTCTTTTCAATTTGAGGAAAGCTGAGACAGATGAGAAAGCTGCAGAAGAAAAGTATGAAGCTAGCAGAGGTTGGTTCATGAGATTTAAGGAAAGAAGCCATCTCTGTAACATAAAAGGGCAAGGTGAAGGAGCAAGGGCTGGTGTAGGAGCTGCAAGTTAATCCAGAAGACCTAGCTAGGATCATTGGTGAAGGCGACTACTCTAAACAACAGATTTTCAATGGAGACAAAATAGGCTTCTATAGGAAGAAGATGCCATCTAGGACTTTCATAACTAGAGAGGAGAAGTCATTGTTTAGCTTCAAAGCTTCAAAGGACAGACTTGTTCTCTTGGTAGGTGCTAATGCAGCTGGCGACTTTAAGTTGAAGCCAATGTTCATTTACCATTCTGAAAGTCCTAGGGCCCTTAAGAATGATGCTAAATTTACTCTGCCTGAGCTCTATAAATGGAACAGCAAAGCCTGGGTAACAGCACATCTTTTATAGCATGGTTTACTGAATATTTTAAGCCCACTGTTGAGACCTACTGCTCAAAAGAAAAAGAAAGACTCCTTTCAAAATATTACTGGTCATTAATAGTGCACCTAGTCATCCAAGAACTCTAATGGATATATACAAGAAAATGAACATTGTTTTCATGCCTGCAAACACAATATCCATCCTGTAGCCCATGGATCAAGGAGTAATTTCAACTTTCAAGTCTTATTATTGAACAAATACATTCCATAAGGCTATAGTTGCCATAGATAGTGATTCCTCTGATGGGTCTGACAAAGTAAATGAAAAACCTTCAGGGAAGGATTCACCATTCTAGGTGCCATTAAGAACATTCATGATTCATGGGAGAAAGTCAAAATATCAACATTAAAAGGAGTTTGGAAGAAGTTGATTCCAACCTTATGGATGACTTTGAAGGGTTTCTGACTTCAGCAGAGGAAGTCACTGTAGATATGATGGAAATAGCAAGAGAACTAGAAGTGGAGCCTGAAGATATAATTGAATTGCTGCAATCTCACAATAAAACTTGAAGGAATGAGGAGTTGATTCTTCTGGATGAGCAAAGAAAGTGGTTTCTTCATCTTCCTAGTGAAGATGTTGTGAATATTGTTGAAATGACAACAAAGGACACAGAATATTACATAAACTTAGTTGATAAAGCAGCAGCAGAGTTTGAGAGGATTAATTTGAATATTGGGGGAAGTTCTACTGTGAGTAAAATGCTATCAAATAGCATCACATGCTACAGAAAAATCTTTCATGAAAGAAAGTGTGGCAAACTTCATTGTTGTCTTATTTTAAGAAGTTGACACAGTTACCCCAACCTTTGGCAACTACTACCTTGATCAGTCAGCAGCCATCAACAATGAGGCAAGACCTTCCACCAGCAAAAAGATTATGACTCTTTGAAGGCTCAGATGATTGCTAGCATTTTTTAGCAATAAAGCAATTTTTAGACTTTATGCTATTGCATATTTAATAGACTACAATATAGTATATACATAACTTTTATATGTATAAAAATTGTGTGATTCACTTTATTGTGGTGTTCGCCTTATAGTAGTGGTCTGGAACCAAACCCATAATATCTCTGAGATATGCCTGTATATATAATTAGGAGTAATACAATTTAACATAACCACACATATACAGCACATATTGTTTTATATCTTGTGGGGAAGATATATAGATTCTGTTCTTTTATTACAGTGTATTTTCTGGATGTCAGATCTCTGAAGGAGAGATTCAGAGAAAGTTAGAACTTGAAGAAACCTTAAAGATCGTTTATTTCAGTCACCTTGTTTTATAGATAAATAAAATGACTTTCTGTGTAAAAGGGGTAACTTATCCAAGGTCGTATGGTCAGGTAGTGGCAGAGCCGAGACTAAGGCCAAGCTCTTTGTAAACACTCTATCAGGATCAGGTCCTCTACCATTGCCAAAGTGATTACTCCCCAAAGTGATTGACACAAGGGATCAAGTTAATTTGTTAATAGGTGACCTCCTGGGGAAAGCATTGGCTTTCCTCTATTTCCAGGATGATATTTGCAGGCCTCACATCCAACACTCTTTGAGTTGTCACTGTTATTATTATTACACTTATAAGGTACTCTACTGTCTCCAAGATCCTTTCACATTTGCTATTCCTTTTGATTCTAAAAAACAATCACAAACAAAAACAAAACAAAACAAAGAAAGCCTGCAAAAACAGCAAGCATTACCCTATTTTTCAAATGAATACATTGGGATTCAACAGCATTGTATGGCTTACCCAAGATCATGTAGTTAGAGGGGATCAGGATTTGGACTCTAATTCAAGCCTTCAACTTTCGAGTTCAAGGTCTTTTGATGATCTTGTTTTAAATCCAGTTTTGCTAAATACAGTTTTAACTGCTAGGAGGTGGCATAGTGTGGTGCTGAAGAGTGTAGTCCAGGAGCCAGATTACCTGGTTTCAATCCCAGTTCTGCCACTTATTTTTTATAGCACTTTGGGGAAATTACTTAATTTTAATATGCCTCAGTTTTCTCATCTATAGACTGTAGGGTGATGATGATAACACCCGAGATACACTAGAAGAGACAGTGCCTATAAAGCAACATATGTCATAATCTTATATTTTTTTTATAATTCTCCTGATACATTGGATCTCTTTCCTTCCTTTCCTTTCCTTTCTTTTCCTTTCCTTTCCCTTCCCTCTCCCTCTCCCTCTCTTCTCCTTCTCCCTTCCTTCCCTCCCCATTCTTTCTTTCTCTCTCTCTTTTTCCTTTTCCCTTTCTCTTCCCCCTTCCCTTCCCTTTTCTCTTGACAGGATCTTGCTCTGTCCCCCAGGCTCCAGTGCAGTGGCATCATCATAGCTCACTGCAACCTCAAACTCCTGGGCTCAAGCGATCCTCTTGCCTCAGCCTTCCAAGTAGCTGGGACTACAGATGTGTGCCACCACACCTGGATAATTTTTCTTATTTTTTTGTAGAGACAGGATCTCACCTATGTTGCCCAGGCTGGTCCTGAACTTCTGGCTTCAAGTGATTCTCCTACCTCTGCCTCCCTAAGTGCTGGGATTATAGGCATGAGCCACTGTGCCTGGTTGGATTTTCTTTATGTATTATTCATCATAGGCCATTATTGAATGTAGTTGAATGAGGGTTTTGTACAGATGTTAGATTATACATCTATTATGTTATGTTCAAACATAATAAAACTTGATGTACTTGAAAGAAAGATTTTCATAAAAGTTATTAATAGCATCTGTTTGACTTTCCAGGCCAAAAGTACTCTTATGTTCAAGGTTGTGGCTGTACAAATGCTTGTGCTAATAGGGAGATTCCTCCTACAGCAGTGCCACAAGCATGACAGTGGCTGAAGCAGAGAAGACTTTGGGTTCAGACAGCAGGGGAGGTGTGCAGTGCTCCAGAAGCCTCGTCATGCCAGTCTCAGCCCCAGCCTTTGGCTCAGAGAATGGCCCTGTCAGATTTGGCACATTCTTTATGATGTGGGTTTGAGTTTTCAGAAATGTTCTCTGATGATGTAGGAACAGAGGTCCTTTCTTTCCAAATGAAAATTCGGTTGGGCCTCTTCGCTTCTTCCATTCAGCAGTGGTCTGTGGGCCACTGACCATGTGACAGGCACAGTACCATGCCTTGGGGCTGCAGAGATGAGGGTCACATGGTGCTTGCCCTTCAGGAACAATATTGTCTCAGGAGCAGTGAAAGGGGCCATGGCAGTGCCTATCTGGCGGTGGAATGATTTGCAGAACTCTGAAAAGCTACCCACTTGCACCCAACTCCTCTGATGGGCAACATCACTTTTTCTAGGCTAGGCCATGTGTTTCCCAAAGCACTCTGCTAAAATGCGGATTTCTCACCTGGGATATTAGCGTGTGTTAATGCAGAGTAGGGTCCTTAGTGGAAGGGACACAGGACTGGCAAATTTTTATAAAGGAGATGTAAGAGGAAGAGATACCCAACCCCTCCCCACATGTGAGAGAAATGACTCTTAGGGATCACTAGTGACCTAATCCCTCCATCCATCTTTCTCTGCCATTGCCATGTGCTCTCAGCAGCATTGGACAAGCTTCTCAGTGGTGTCGGGCAGATGGGGGTATTGTGACGAGTGAGAGTAGTGTAGGAGCTACCAGAGAAGGAAAGGTTTGTTAGAGCGTTGGCTGAGTGGTTCTGCCCTTTTAGCATTTCACCTACTGTAAATACTGAGTCAAAGTTAATGCTGGACGTTCTGAGGGGAATGAAGAGAGTCCTGAACTTGAAACAGCTGACCTTGGTTGAATCCTGCCTGCCTCCCTTTTTTACTGCCCAAGTAATATGATCTTGGGCAACTCACTTAACCTGCTGGGGCTTCAGTTACCTCCTCTATAAAGTGGAGATAAGGTATCTCCCACTCTAGATTATTGAGATGATAGACAAATGTGCGGCATCAAGTACACTGTGTGGCCCTTTGCAGATACTCAGGAAATGGTAGCTAACTCTGCTGTGTTTCCATTGAGGGAACATATTGGTGAATGTTAATCTCTCTACATTGCTATGATTGTCTGACCTTCCAGGCTATTGAAAACTTTGCCTTGACATTGAAGGCTACTGCCCAAATGCTCCAGACGTTTGGGGCCTGCCTGGCCTCGACAGAGCTGCCCAGAGGTGTGCTGTCCACTGAAGACCTTCTCATGTCCCACATAAGGCAGCAGGACAAGCTGCAGGTGAGTGGTCTGTGGCCTCTCAGGGCTAGCCTCTATGCCAGCAGGTGGGTCTGCCTCTGGGAATGAGCCAGGCGCAGAATTAAAAGTTAAGCCCTCTTCTTTCTTCTCCAGTGACTTGGCAGCTACTGACCATATTAAACCTTCCAAACAGGCAGTTTGTGAAGAGAACAGTTTCTTGAGACTGGGTGGTGACCTATGGGAAGCAGCCCAGGGACGGGAGAGTCCTTCTAGGTGTGTGCTGGTGGGATGAGGCATATAAGCATGCTGTCAAGGGCTGCACCCCTGTGATCCTGCTCAGGACAGAGCAAGACATAAAGTGCTGAAGTTGCAGGCAGAGGGGTTGGCTTTTGAAGTACAAGCTCTGCAGCAGTTGTAAAGTTTTGAGGCAGACTTATAAGCTGACTTATTGCTTCACATTCTCAGGGTTGTATCTTTTTATTTGGGGACTAGTTTGAGAAAAGGGACTATGGAAGTCTGCTCTGAACTGGGTTTAGGGATAGGTGCCTATTAAATGATTAATAAAAGCATGTTAGAACCTGCTAAGAGCAGAGCTTGGCAGGTTCTTTCAATCCTGCAGCAAAGGGAAGCATCTCTGGGGCTGCTCACTGGATGCATGTCAGCACCTTCCTGCCTTGAGAAATACAAACAGATGAAATCCATTGTTTCACAGAATACCAGTTTTCAGTAGGACAGCAAACCCAGAATTGGACAGTCAGTATATGTGTCCTTGCTGCAAGGAACTTGGGAAGAGCTGAACTGTTTTATCTGGGACCCAAAATTTGCAAAAACGCTTTGCTAGATGGTATTTGTTCATTTATTCAACATGTATTGAGTATTTACCATTACATGCCAGGAAAACCAGAACTGCCACCTCAAAAACATGTAATCTAGTTAGGTGAGTCTCAGAGTCTAGTAGCTGAAGCAAATTAAGTTTTCCATGTGCCAAGGAACATTGTTAAATTCTGTCTTGAAGGAGGTTGCTATCCAAAAACTGTTTTAAATATATGCCCAAGATTACTTTGAGTAATCAAATGATCTGGACTGAAATTGTGAAATCCTGCCAGCATCCTGGAAATTTTCCCTGAAAATGCCGCTGAAAAGCTTGATCTTTTCTTTTGCAAACATATTGGCCAGGCTCACCCCACATGATTCCTGGGAGGCACGGGTTGCAGAAAGCAGGGTCTGGGTGCCTGTGTGAAGTCTGCTACAAAGGGGTTTGCAGTTGCACAGGCCAAAAGGTTGTCACTGGCCAGTAGGAGTAGTCTGCAGAACAGTCTGTCAGTACCGGGGAGCATGCTGGGAAGGATGCCTAGCGGGGCAGGGCCAGTGAGACTGCGCTCCATGCCCAGGCCCGTGCATTCTCTGCCTCAGTCCAGGAAGGGTTTGGAGAGGTTGCAGAGCAGGAGCACAAGATGGCAGCATGGCCAGTCAGAAAGGTCTCTGGGGAAAAGGGTAAAAATGTTGGATTTTAGACAAGGACACATATCTGGGACATGGAAATCAGCCATCAGGTCCTGCTCTATGTGCAGTGAGGGTGCCCCAGGAAAGACTAATGAGTGAGTGTATAATTTCTATAATTTCTGCACAGGCACAGAGTTCTACCTGCAGAGGGCAAGGGGCAGGAAAGAGCCAGTCTCCCAGATGGAATAAGAGCATTTTCTTATGCTTGCTAACCAGCTGTTCTCAGTTAAAAAAAGCAACTCTGGACAAAGAAAGCTAAAACTTCTCTCACATTATGAAGTAGAGAAACTTTGTACATCCACGTAATTTGAAGTATTATTTGACATTTATAAGAAGGAATTTTATACTCTAAATACTGTATCTCAATTTGGTGAAACATTCCTATCTAACCTGTAAGACAACTGAAAAGAATTTAGGAGTTTCCATTTAATCAGCCTTTTAGTAAGAAAATAAACGCAATCTTGCATAAACTAAACTGTGCCCTTGCATTTATACTCCATGCTGCCCTAAAATCATGGAGAAGACCTATAACTATTTTAGGACAAAAATTCTCAAAACAATTTGTCCAAGTGTTTACCTTGATTAAAAATATTATGTGTATTTAGATTAAAATATTATTCTGTCTTTATTTTACCAAATAATATTATCATTCTTTTAAAGACAATACAAAGAGTTTTATAAGGCCTTTTTTGAGTACTAATTATAGGCCTAATACAAAGTCAATTTTTTTGTTCCTGTAATTTGTCAAGAATTCAAAATCATTAAACTAGGGTTACATTTATCCTTTTTCTCACTCAAAAATATCCTAAAGAGAGAAATGATTTAAATTAGAAAGAAAGGAGTGCTGTTTAAACTTTTATTAACAACAGTAGTTTTTTTGTGTGTGTGGTTATTTATATATATTTTCCTCATATTAGTGTTTTACCTACTGTTTAATCAGAGGTTCTACATGTAATTGAATAATTTCTTTTCCATGAAAGTTACTTTTTCCAAGGAAAAACCAGTATAAGATTCATTCCTCAGAACGGTGAGCTTTTTAATCTATTTAAATATCTATAAAAGTTACAGTGTATGGGCCTGACGCGGTGGCTCACCCCTGTAATCCTAGCACTCTGGGAGGCTGAGGCAAGTGGATTACTCAAGGTCAGGAGTTCGAAACCAGCCTGAGCAAGAGCAAGACCCCGTCTCTACTAATAATAGAAAGAAATTAATTGGCCAACTAAATATATACAGAAAAAATTAGCCGGGCATGGTGGCATGTGCCTGTGGTCCCAGCTACTCGGGAGGCTGAAGCAGAAGGATCACTTGAGCCCAGGAGTTTGAGGTTGCTGTGAGCTAGGCTGACGCCATGGCTCTCTAGCCCGGGCAACTGTCTCAAAAAAAAAAAAAAAAGTTACAGTGTATGGTTTACTGTTTTCTCCTAGCCTGGAGAATTTTTTTTTTCCTAAACAGCACAGCATTATGAGATTTGGCTTGATTTCTTGATTTGCTTTCTTGTGGGGATCTTTATCTTATCTTATCTTAGATTCATATAAGCACCTAGCTGCCTCTACAACCAATCAAAATAGTAGATTCTTGGAATTGGAGAGTTTTTACAGCCTCATTTGCTAATTCCCTATGGAGTTGTTAACTATGTTCAAAATTATCTTCCAATAGAATCTCTTCTTTGGGCCACCCTGATATATTCAAACCATCTGTTTAAACAGAAAAAAAATCTGAAAACATTCACAGAATAACCTCATCAAACATTTTAGCAAACCAATGACTTTAGGGAAAGGGTAAGCACATTTGACTCATAAGTACATCTTTACCATCATATCTGATTTGGCTTTATTCATCTGCAACCTGATTTCTTTTAGACTATTGTTAATTTATCCAACCTACAAATATTTTTTTTTTCAACCTACAAATATTTAATGAGCATTGATGAGATAGTAAGAAATGAGGGCTGACACATGAGAGTGGAAAAGAAGGGATATGTCCAATTCCCAGGCAGGAGTGCCAGCCAAGCGGCTGACTCGCAGCATTACCTGGAGTGGACAGAGCTAGAGGGGGTGTCCGGAGAACTCTGAGAGGCTATCTCAGAGAAGTCAAGTCTATCATCAGCCACATTCAGGTACAAGTTTGAGGCTTGGTATGGACAATGTAACCTTCCAGGGGAAATTCTGGAGAGGAATGGCAGACAGGAAACAAAGCCATGAGGTTGAGAGGGCCCAGGACTGTTCACTCTATGAACAGAGTGGGGAAGTGTACAACACTTTCCACAGGGAATGAGCTTTAAGCTGTGTGAAGTCTGTAGAGGTGGCTGGGCGTAGAGGAAGACATTCAGTATTCGTGTGCATAGAAATGATATTTTGATTAAATCTTGCTCAAGGGCGTACAAAACCAGCATCCTGTGGACCCAGGAACCAAACCTAGAATTCCTAAGGATTTAGAAGGAAATAGACTTCTCCAGTTACAAAGCACTAAGTCCCCATGTTAAAAGAGCAGAATATAGTTGCCTTGGAAGTATAAATCTTTCCATGTCAAACTGAAATTGCTGTCCATCTCTCCCAAACTTTAATCATTGAACAGGGCTGCAGTCAGTTGGCTTGTGGAAGGAGCCATGGTCAGCTAACAATTATGACATTATTATTGCTTGGCAGTTTCTAGCACTTGACATTCAATATCTGTCATTTTCTTGTTTCTGGTCACTATCTCAGACTAGAACCAGATTTTATTATTAATAACTAGTTTTGCTTTTAATTTACAACAGCAGCTTGAGATACACAAAAAGTAGATGTTACTTTTGGAGAAGAAAAGTGGACATGCTAAGGGACAAAAGACTTCCTTTTTTCTAGTATATACCCTTTTGTCTATTTTGAATTTTGCATCACTTGTATGTATTACCTATTAAAGGCAAGTTAATTGATTAATTTTTTAAAGCTGCATCTTGACTTCATTAGCATTTAATTTCTGAAATAAAAAATATACTAATCTCCCATTCTCCTCACCCCAAATCTACCAAGAACTTGTTTTTGCTAATTCCTTCTGAGAGAGACTATATTTTTCTTTCCCTAGGATGAGCTGAAATTGCTTGGAAAGCAGGGGGCCACATTGCTGTCATGCATCCAAGAACCAGCAGTCATAAATCCCACCAGCAAACTCAATCCCAATGAACTTGAGAATGTAGTTACCATGGAAAGGTGAGTGAGTGAAGTGGAATCTGCTATTTCAGGAGAGAATATGTAGTCCTAGATGTTGTAAAACAATCAAGAACAGATTGGAACCGCTACTATTGGGTCTTCGTAGGGCCAAGAAAGAATAATATTTGCAACAACAAAGGAAAAAAGATCATGTCCATCTGGCACCCACCAACAGATGTCTTTTTATGAGAATTCCATTCCCTCCTCTTATATGTATATAATATGCTCCCATCCCAGTGTTTCAAAGGATATGGTAATATTTATTGAGTTTCATTTCCAAGTAACAGTTTGGCTTGCTGCTGTGCTTTACACATGTGTAGTCTTGGGTAGAAAAAGGAAGGCACAAAGGTAAGGTCACCTGGTGTACAAGCACAGCAGCTATATCTGAAAGGAAGTTTCTGCCTGAACTGCAGGTGTCCTGATTGGAACATGGAAGGTGTGGGGACCCACTGAACCATTAGAAAGGCATAGGTGACACAGACTTTCACGTAAGGAGGTTGCCACAATTAATAACAATGGTTGAAAACACAGGTGTTATATATACATAGGACTGTACAGATGCCTGTGGAAATGAATGCTAATGTAATGTCACTTTCTCATTCTTTCTTGAAAGATTGTTAGTTCAGTTGGATGAAACAGAAAAAGCCTTTAGTAAATTTTGGTCTGAGCATCACCTGAAGCTTAACCAATGCCTACAACTACAACGCTTTGAGCACAATTTTTGTAAGGTATTGTTTTCTTGTTTAGTATAACTTTCTTTTCTGGTACATTGACCTCTGGTTTTCTCTTCCCCCTCAGAATCTTTGGTGTTGGATTTCCCTCTTATCCCTAATCCAGCTTCTTCCTCATGTCTTTGTGCTTCTTCACAGAACTCCCTCCCCAAACCCCCTTCTCACTTTTTCAGTGGAGTAGCAATGTTCTAGAACCCCATTTTCCTGCTGTCATGCATGGCATTTTAGTGATGGTTTATCTTCCTTTTTGATTGTTACTCTGTTGACTATAGCTCTAATATTCCACCTACATGTGTCTTTGCACCCCCAGCTTAATCTGAAAGTTAACAGGCTTTAAAAAAAAAAAGAAATATATAGATATATAATATAGATATACATACAAGTCCTGAATCCTTTTTGGATTTTTGAGTTTTCTTAAAGCATAACAAACCTATACCTCCAGGTAAGTGCCAGTTGATTTACTTCCGGACTGTACTAATGTGTCTTGTAGGTTAAGCTTGCCCTGGACAATTTGTTGGATGAACAAGCAGAGTTTACAGGCATTGGAGGCAGTGTGATGCATGTGGAGCAACTTCTTAAGGAGCACAAAAAACTGGAGGAAAAAGGCCAGGTTTGTTTTTTGACATTTTTGTATACTGGGAAGGAAGTCATATTGTCCAATAATTATTATTGTTGGAAAGTTACTAAAGGACACAGGAATGCCCAATCCTGCCCTTCAATCACCCTACCCCAACCCCAGGTCCCCAAGGAGATGTGCCCATTAACAACTATAACAAATAATGCCAATCTCTGCATTCTAATTGAGCTGCCAGAGCGTGCAGTTAAGTTGGAGGCTCCAGGGGATGAGGATTCGGGGCCAGCCCTGCCCTCTCGTGGGGTCAGCAACCCAGTAGGAGAAGGTCACAATGGGTATATTGCCCACCAGATCAATTATCTCAGAATCTCACCAATCAGCTTAGAGCTCCTCCCTGGGGACCGATGGTGTGGTAGGGGCTGGTTGGCAGTAAGGAGGGGAAACTTTTAAAAGAGGAAACCAGAAAAAAAAAACCCAAAACAACTAGTTTTATGCCTGGAGCAAGATGTTTAGACAGGGGGAAATTAGTCCTCATTAGTTCTGTTACTACAAGGAATTTCTCTTTTCTCAGGCCCCAAGAGTTATAAAAATGAAACTTGTAAGGGAAGATGTATTTTACAATTCTCACACCAGAATTAAATAGTTTCCCAGATCTGTACACAAGTCTGCACTTAAAAGTCATTCTACTTTAAGTACTTGCAAAGTTGGTTTATTACAAATTAAGAAAACCAGGTTACTTCTTCCCAGAGAAGTTCCTTTCTGCTTTTTAAAAATTAGATTCTCTATGTTTTTGTCTTTTGGGGACCAAGTTCCTTGTGGTTAGCACTTCCTTTCTAAGCTAATCTCAAGGCATGTTTCCCAGATGACAATTTGGTAGCACTAGAGATTTGCTTTTTGAAGTGTGACCCTCTGGCCAGCAGCATAGGTGGCACCTGAGTCAGAGCTTGTTGGAAATATAGAATCTCAGGACCCACCTTAGAATCAGAATCTGCATTTTAATAAGATCCCTGGGTGATTATATACATTACAGTTAGAGACATACCTATACTAAAAGGTACAAAACAAATGTAAACCAAGGCCACGCTGCTCTAACAGCTATCAGTTGCGGATTCTGAGCTGGAGGTGCTTCTGCACATGCGTGAACATGGCCAATTGTGCACCCAGATCCTCACTCAGGAATCTCATTCTTCCCTAGTGAGTACTCTTTCTCTTATCAGTGATCATCTGACAGCTAAACTAGTGCTGACGACACATGAGTCATCAGAAACATGTATCTAACAATAGAAAATTTGAATTTCATATATGAAATTCTATGTCTTAGATTCTCCAGGACAGCCCCAATTTTATGTAATTTTATTTTTTTCAAAAGAATTCCTTATTAAATATAGATACTAGGTAATTTTGTTTATAGAGATTCATATGTTAAGAAAAAAAATGCCTCATCAATAAAAATGCCTTCATATATACACAAAAGTGCCTACTGACCTATCAGGAGGTATTCCTGGTTTTCTGTAGACATGGTGGTGAACCAGACAGTGAAGACCCTGCTCTCATGGAGCTTGTATTCTCCTGGAGAGAGACAGTTTATTAAAGAGCAATAAAATAAACAATAACATCAGATAGTGACCAGTGACATAAAGAAAAAAACAGGATGTAATAGGAAGTGACTTGGGGTGCTACTTTAGCAAAAGTGGCCAGGAAAGGCCTCTCTGAGAAGGTGACCTATGGTCTGAGATCTGCGTAGTTATGCAGAGATTTGGTGAATAGCATCAAGGCAGAGGAAGCTGCAAATGCAAAGCTGTTAAAGTGGGAATGAGGTTGGTGAGTTCAAGGAAAGTTGCTGGAGCACAGTGAGCCACGAGGAAATGAGGTGGGAGAGTTGCACAGAGGCCAGGTGGTCATATTGGGCCCTGGGATATTTGGGGAGAATTTGAATTTTATTCTCTTTAGAACAGAAAGCCATGGAAGGTGCTCTAGGCTATGTTTTGAATAGTGGTGATGGATCCTGCATCACATTCTTTTCTGCCCACCTCCTTGAACCTTTAGTCCTTTGATGGATACTTTAAAAATTGCTGGCCAGAACTAGGGATAGAACCTATGGTCGTGGGACATAGGAATGCCCAGTGAACCCATGACCTATCTTTCATGGGCATAATTCTTGAACCAGCTGGAATAGCCCACTGCAAATGACCTGTGGCACCCAAGCAGATTGATTTTGTTTATCCTATGCCTTGCTTACACTGTTTTAAAACTTATTTTCCAAAGGATACAGTACACCTATTCCTCTGCCTTTGGGTGAACCAAACAAGCTATTGTTTCATAACTGAGACCTTTTTCAGTATGTCTTCTCTCAAATTTCCAAGGGGCATGATTCTTCAGAGGATTAGGGCTTGGTTAGTCTTTCCATTTGTCCTTGAAGTGTTAGAGGAACAAAGTGGTGTCTGGCCATAATCCACCAAATATCTGCCTGGGGTTTGTCCTTTACTTGGCACTCAGCTTCCTTCTCAGCATAGCCACACACTGGTTCTGGGTGGCTGCCAGCTTCCTTATTCTGTGCGATGGTATCACCCTCACAGGCAACCTGGGAGCCAACTCGCTAACCAGACTCCTGTTACATAGTAATTGAGTCTGTTCTTTCTCTTGTTCTAGTTTGAGCGTTTAGCAATCTTTTGAACACTCCTTCCTGATTCTGAGAAACAATGCTTCAACTACTTATAGAAGGTCCTCTATAAAAGCAGAATATGCTGTAGGATTTTTGCTGTGAAGCATGCCGAGAACTTTGGTGATGGAAACAGACCTGGACAGGGTTGGGGAACCAACCTGATTTCAGCCTTAACCTCTCCTCCCAAGGCTACTATGTCCAAGAAGGAACCCAGGCCATTAACATCATAAGGATGTGTGTGTGTGTGTGTGTGTGTGTGTGTGTGTGAAATTTTCAAACACAGAGAAGCAGACAGACTAGTATAATGAACTCCCATGTGTCCATCACTCAATTTCAGCAACCATTAACTTTCAGCCTTTCTTGTTTTATCTTGTCCACCTCCACATACATACATCCCATTCCTGTGGCATTGTCTGTAGGTTCATTCTTGATTCCCTGATATAGTAGCATCACCCTCTTTCTTACCATTTTCTTCCACAGTAATACTCTCTTTCATCTGTCAGAGCAGTAGAGTCCTTGGGGGGAAATAAACTACTATCACAAAAGTTTCTGAATTACATGTTGCAACTTGACTATCTAGTCTTCTGGAATTTTCAGCATCTGAAAGATGCCGGATGGCTTTGTAGTTAGATATTTTTGTCATTTTTTCCTCATTATTTCTCTTTTACTTTGGATGTTTTGTTAACTATCTTGAGCAGGAACTATATAAACTGAAAAACAAGCTGCAATTTGGAGGTAGGTAAGTTCCTTTGTAGGCACCAGAAGGATTTCATAGCAATGCAGGGAGGTCAGCTGGACTGGAAGGTGACAAGAACATAGGTTGTGAAGTTAGACAGAGCTGGATTCAAATTTTGGCTCTACCAACTACCACCTGTGTGATTCTAGTCAAGTTTCTTAGCCTTTCTGAATATGGTTCCCTCATCTGTAAAACGAGGATAATAATTCCTACCTCACAGAGTCCCTATGCAGATTAAATGAGTTAGATGCATGGTAAGGACTTTAGTGTCTG
The DNA here is from genome assembly GCA_963574885.1 of Lepilemur ruficaudatus. Taxonomy (NCBI): domain Eukaryota; kingdom Metazoa; phylum Chordata; class Mammalia; order Primates; family Lepilemuridae; genus Lepilemur; species Lepilemur ruficaudatus. The sequence continues at coordinate 9,335 of CAUYRT010091091.1, read as the reverse complement.
AAACATGGTCAGTCTTCAGTACTCAGAAGCTATTATTATTGCCCATTCATTTCCATAACAGTGATCTTCTAGCCATGTGGTGGCTGAATAAGGGTTGCTTCTAAGTTGTCTTTATTGGTCTTTTCCCCAGATCCGTTTGGACCTGTTACATCTTTCCCCTAACATCTCAAATGTTTAAATACAGTTCTGCAGGGCAAGAGACCGATGCCAAATGAAGGTCAGCCCGTGATCCCCACAGGGCAATTTTGAAGTATCCTGTGGGGAATTTCCCTGGACCCAGAAAACTCTGTGTTTAATAAATTAGTCAACTGAACTTGAAAAAAAAAATGTCAACAGAGACTTTCTTGCCGTGTTTTCATGTTTCTATATTTGACTAAAGTCAGACAAGTTTGAGCCATCAAATGAAGTCTCTGAGCTCAGGCAGAACAAGCACAGTCTTTTTCTGTGTGTGTGTTGGTCAGAGCCAGATTCCGGAGCCAGACTTCCTGGGTTTGAAGCCTGGCTCTTCTTTTTCCTCCCTGGGTCACCTTGGGCCATTGTGCCTCCATGTCCATTTGTAAAAAAGTACCTGTATCAAAGGGCTTGTTGTGAGTAAAAGGAATAATCAATGTCAAGCATTCAGAACAGTGCCTGGTACAGAGTAAGCTCTTGGCACACGTTAGCTGTTATTGCTGTCACACAGAGAGTAGGGTGAGTTCTGTGCTACAGAACATCTCCTGGGTTCAGTCTGCAGGGGCTGAGCGGTGCTAGTAAGGGTCTTTCACTCACTTTTCATTTATTCTGAAAATACTTATTGAACTCCACCATGTCGAGTACTGTTCTAAGTTCTGAGGACACACTAGTGAACAAAACAGTCAAAATTCACTACCCAAGGAATTAGCATTCTAATCTCCTTTCAGGGGTGGTGACTAGTGTATCCAAGCCTTTGCTGTTGAGAACAAATGCACTAGGTATTTATCCCTGTGTGCTTTTAACTAGCCACTGCTTGATGTGTCACTTGATTTCTGTATCATTGCTCCTCTTTGTTTTGCACAACAATCATTTATTCTTAAATACCTAAGATATGCCATGTCCTCTTTTAAGTTGAATAAGTGCTAGTCCTTGTCCATAAGGGTCTATAGCACAGTGTAGACAATAGACACGTGGTCACAGTGCAGTGAAGCAGGTGCTCTGGGCAAGAGAAGCACAGAGGCAGTTTTTCGGAGAAGGTAAACTCTGAAAGGTGATTTAGGTAGAGTTGACCTCAGAGGAATGTGGGTGCAGTGGGGGATGGGACAGTAGGAAAGGATGAGGTTTTCTAGGTGGAGAAGTCATGGAGGCATGAAGCTGCATGAATATCTGGGGAACTACAAATGGGTCCTTAGTACGGTTGCAGCAGAGAATGGAGTTGAGGGAAGTGGGGAGGAGGAATTGCTGAGAGATACGCTAGCAGCGGTCCCCAACATTTTTGACATCAAGGACCAGTTTCACGGAAGACAATTTTTCTATAGATTGTGGGGGGTGGTTGGGGAATGGCGACAGACCTCTGTGGACAGGTCTGTGGCCTGGGTTGGGGACGCAGCACTAAGGGATGAACTACATAATGAAAGGCACTGTGTACATTGCTTAGGAGTTTAAACTTTCTCCTGAAGACCTTGGGTGGCCAGGAAAGCATTTGGAACTTGGGAGTGATATAGATGTGATAAGACATGTTGAAATTGCTACTTTGTCAACAGCACGGAGCATGATTTGAAGGAGAGCCTGAAGGAAAGCAAGGAGACCTTTTGAAATGTGGCAGTCATTTGTGTTGACCTAAGGTCCATGTTGCTTCACACAATTCCAGCCAAGCAGACCATTGCAGCATCTAGCTCATTGATTCATTCATTCATTTTGTTGATCAAATATTTATTGGATGCCTACTTTGTACTCTCATGGAGCTTACATTTTGGTGGGAGTGGGTGGAGGAGGGAGGGATCATACAGTAAACAGAGAAGATTGATTTCAGGTAGAGATAAGTGCTATTTAAAAATTAAAACAAAGTGAGAGAGAGGGTCTGGCTGGGTGGGTTGGGGGAAATTACTTTAGATACAGAGTCAGGGAGGCTCTGTGAGGAAGAGACCTAGGAGCTTAGCTATTCATAATGTAGGGAAGAGCATTCCAGAGAAGGGCCCTGAGGCAGGAACCAGTATCAGACTTGTTTAAGCCACATCTCTCACCTGGATTACTGCAATAGCCCCCTAACTAGTCTCCTGGCTTTTCCTCTTGCTCTGCCATTCTTGACACTGCAGCTGGAGCAGTCCTTTCCAAAACCTCAGTGAGATCCTCTCCTTAGAACCCTCCAGTGACTTCCCATGTCACTGTTGGTACAGCTAAAGTGTTTATGGTGGCTGCCAGGCCCTCCCCATCGATCGCTCTCTTTCCCTTTCAATCATGTCTTCTACCCCTTTTTCCTGCTAATTCCCTCTGTTCCAACCACACTGGCCTCCTTCCCGCCACCTGTATTTGTCACACATGCCCTCCCCTCACTGCCAGGCCCTGCATGGCTGTTCTCTCACTTCAGGTCTTGGCTCCTGTGTTGAAGGCTCCCAAGACCATGCACAGATTTGAAGATTTTATAGGAGGACTCCTAGGACTCTACAGATAGTTGCATTCAGAGTTATGATCTATCAGGGTGAAAAGATATTAAGCAAAATCAGCAAAGGGAAAAGGTACGCAGGGCGAAGTCTGGAAGAAACCAGGCACAAGCTTCTAAGAGTCCTGTCCCAGTGGAGTCACACAGGATACATTTCATTCCCCCATCTGTGGGTTGTGACAACACGTGTGACATGCTGTCTTACCAGGAAAGCTTGTCGGCTCAGTGCCCTGAGTTGGCAGCTGGTCATGTAGGCAGCCTCTGCCTGGTAGGTACCAAAATCCCAGACTCCAGAAGGAAAGCAGGGACTCACCATAAACCACATTGTTTGCACAAACAGTTTAGGCACAGTGAACTGTTCATATCAGAGAATGGTAGGAACCCTCCCAAAATCAAATTTTCCGGATACCAACAAAGAGCCCTTCTAAGGATAGCAGTCTCAGGCTTTCTATGTTAAGTGTTTTCTTTTTCTTTTTTTTTTTTTTTGAGACAGAGTCTCACTTTGTTCCCCGGGCTAGAGTGAGTGCCCTGGCATCAGCCTAGCTCACAGCAACCTCAGACTCCTGGGCTCAAGGGATCCTTCTGCCTCAGCCTCCTGAGTAGCTGGGACTACATGCATGCGCCACCATGCCCGGCTAATTTTTTTCTATATATATTTAGTTGGCCAATTAATTTCTTTCTATTATTAGTAGAGACGGGGTCTCGCTCTTGCTCAGACAAGTTTTGAACTCCTGACCTTGAGCAATCCACCCGCCTCGGCCTCCCAGAGTGCTAGGATTACAGGCGTGAGCCAGTGCACCTGGCCAGATGCACCAATTTTTATATCCTCCTACATATTAATGTGTCTATCAAATAAGTTTTGTGTATTTTTTAAACTTTATATAAGTGATATTGTATAGTAAGTATCCTTGCTTTTTAGCCCAACATTGTATTAATATTTAAAGATTTCACCATAACATATACGTAGTTCTAATTAATTTATTTGAGCTGCTGTATGTGATTCCTTTGTAAACTCTCTCCACTTATCCATTCTTCTCTGTATGATGACTTGGTTTTTTGCTATTAAAAACAAAGATCAGAGCATTCCTTTATGTTAACCAATATTGATTCTCTGGGAGAAAGTGTGGTATTTTGATAAGGGCAGCCTCACTCCTGCACCCCTCAGGGGCAGGGCAGACAGGTCTTTCTGACATGCTACCATCTAAGATCAGCATCTATGGGCCAAGGCTGCCACAGCCAACAGGCTGAGCAATAGAGGGGCAACACCCCACAGCCCTGGGAGTGGGTACAATCTTCCCCCTGCAGTAGAGCTGTTTGTGAAGTGTTGTCTCAGGGCCTGGGCATGCTGCTGGCACTATACAAACAGTAGCCATTATTACTATTATCACCTGCCTGACGCCCTGCTTGGCTAGAATCCCAGGTCTCCCCTCTAGGCTCACCCACAGTGACAGTTTTACTCATTAACAGGCCTAGATAACACATCACTCATATCAGCGCAATTTCATCCCCACAATCTATGAAGGCACGTCCTGTTCAGTAAGCAAAAAAATGTTCCTGACATATAAATAGAAGATAATTCATAACTTTGCTGATTTTCCTTCCTCTCTGTCTTTGGTGTTTATCCAGGGCATAGGTGCTGAATGCACGTGTCTCTAAAACATCCCCACCTTGCCTGAAGAATCAAGTTCAAATTCCCTAGCATGGCATCAAGGGCCTTTCCAGCCAGCCTCAGCCACACATTCCATCTCATCCCCAGCCATACCCCACCCCCTGCCTCCCAATCTGTGCCTTCCTTTGCTGCACTGGGTCCTATATATCCTAGGGTATCCAAATAGCCTACAAAACTCAATTCAAATGCTACTTCTTCTGCAAGGCTTTGGCCAGGACCCACCTAGACATAATATATCACTCCTATATCCATGTTTCCAGCCCCTTTGTATGTAACTCTGTAATGCAAAAGCACTGATAGCATCCTATTTTAATTATGCAAACGTGTGCCCCTCTTGCCTCTAGACTCTGAGCGCCTTGGTGTACGGGCCCTGCTTTATGCATTATTTTATCCCTGTGCCTTGCCCTGGACATAGCAGGGTGAATAAATACTTCACAAACACTTCAAATGTAATTTTTTTCCATGACTAATTTCTAGCAAGAAGAGAATTTTAGAATTTTAATATCTTGGCCTCTGTGTGAACTATTGATTTATTTTTGAAAGACGACTCTTTTAGTAGCAGAGCTTTAATAAATTATTATAAACACAGTCTAAAGCACTTAAACCGTTTCCTTTGTATGGACATTTTTCCTGCCTGCAGATTTTTTAAAAGAGATAGATATATTTTGTTCCAGTTGTAATAGAATAAAACTGCAGAACCCCAGTCCTTCCCTAGGTTCTCTGAGCCTAATGCTTACAGAAAATGTACCTAAACAACAACACCACCACAATGATGGCACCTACGGAAGGCAAGCTTCATGAAGGACTCGTTGTAAGTCAGTCACTGTGCTGTGTTTTAGCTGTGCTTTTGCATTTAACCTACCCACCACCCCATAAGGCGGATACCACCACTATCCCCATGTTAAAGCTGAAGGTACTTAGGGGGGCTAAGTAACTCACCCAAAGTCACCCAGTGAGTAAGTGGCTCAGCTGCTTAACTCCAGAGCCTGAGCCTTTAACCCTTCACTAGTTAGGTTATATTACACCACAGTAATAGAAACCAAGCCCCTCTCTGTATAGCATTTCCAAAGTAATTTTATAATCACTTGCTTCTTTTAATCCTCACAACCACCCTAGGAAGTTGTATCAATCCTAGGTGGACTCCCGTCTCCCCATTTTATAGATTAGGTAGGTGTGGGTCAGGTTGAAGGACTTACATGACATGCTCAGGGATCCACAGCTCAGGGGTCCATGCATCAGCCAGGACAGGCTAGGTTATGCTGTGGTAACAAGTAGCCCCAGTGTCACTGACTTAAAACAATAAATGTGTATTCCTCCTTCATGCCACATGTCCACCATGGGTCTGCTTGGCCCTGCTCCATGACATCTTCCTTCTGTGGCCCAGGATGGTGCAGCAGGAGCAGCCTTGACCTTCAATATTGCCAGTCACGGGCCGGGCACGGTGGCTCATGCCTGTAATCCTAGCACTCTGGGAGGCCGAGGCGGGTGGATTGCCCAAGGTCAGGAGTTCAAAGCCAGCCTGAGCAAGAGCGAGACCCTGTCTCTACTAAAAATAGAAAGAAATTAATTGGCCAACCTAAAAATATATAGAAAAAATTAGCTGGGCATGGTGGCACATGCCTGTAGTCCCAGCTACTTGGGAGGCTGAGGCAGTGGAATTGCTTGAGCACAGGAGTTTGAGGTTGCTGTGAGCTAGGCTGATGACACGGCACTCTAGCCTGGGCAACAGAGTGAGATTCTGTCTCAAAAAAAAAAAAATATTGCCAGTCACCATGGTGGAGGGAAATGAGAACATGGCACACTGTGTGCTGACTCTTAAAGCCACAACTACACAGACACAGGTCATTTCTGTGCACAATTCATTGGTCAAAAGTAGTCACATTGCCACAGTGAAATTCAACTGGGGGAGATGAATAATCCTCCACAATCCTTCGACAGCGCGGGGCACCAAGTAGCACAGCCCACCACAAGGAGCAGCAGTATCAGGACCTCAACCCAAATATGCCACCTTTCTTGGAGTCAGTGAGTTTTTCCATAGTAGAAAATCCCTCTCCTTCAGGCCTGTACCCCTAGTGGGTTTCCTGGATGAATGAATCCTTACTTAATGAGCTCCCCAGAGCCCCAGGGTGCTTCCTCAGAATTTCTGAATTTATCAGAAATTCATTTCTGGAATTTTCCAGAAAGTTCCAAAGAGAGGACTAGTTAAGCTAAACATATGTATGCCTATGACTCTGAAAATCCACTCCTGGATATTTACCCAAGAAAAAGGAGAGCATATGTCCAACATGTACAAGAATTTCACAGTAGCTTTAGGCATAATTGCCCCAAACTGGAAGTAACCCAAAGGCATTTTCCCAACTTTATCAAAAGGAAAATGAAGCTCATAAAGCAGAGACATGAGCAGGCTGGCGTGAGATCGCACCTTTACAGGGCAGAGCCAAGGGAGAAGCCACACGTTCCCATGCCACGCCCACCGCGCTGCCCATCGCCACTCCAGTCACTGAGCCAGAGCTCCCTGCTTCTCTGCTTGCCCTACCGTTTCCGCTCAGCTGAAACACTGTCTTCTTCTCTGTAGGACAAGACACCAGTCAAAGCTGCCCTTGACTGATCCTAGCTGACGTTGCCTAAATTCAATTATCTCCTGCCCTGGCCATCAACTCCAGCATCCCCGTCCCCTTGCCAGGTTCCTATAAGGAACAAACTCTCTGATTCAACTTGCCCTGATGAGGAGCTAGCAAACACAAACGTAGGTTTGCAATTCTCACATATACATAGGTTTGCAATTCTCACCCTATGAAAAGAGGAGAAAACTTCGTGGGTCCTTACGATTACAATTTAGATTTGTTATGCCTAAACATAATGAAATATATAGGAAAGAAATAATAAAATCTTTTCTGGACTGCCGTCCCTGAGACAATAAGCACGTTCCTATCATTTAAATCCATTCCAGTGATCTCTTTTGTGGCCATTTTACAAGGACGCCACTTGAGAATTAGTCCTCGCATTAATGTAAATGGACAGATAAGAAAGCCGAGTACTTCCTAAAACAAGATGTGAGGCAACTTTGAGAAGATGAAAGCTGCTTTCATTCTGCAACGGCAAATGGCCTTGTGCTTCTCTCCCATATCTGGATGTCTTCAAAGGCCTTAAGATTTCACAAATGCATGACGAGGGGCCACTCTGAGATCTGCCCCTCACACAGACCTGGCAAGTGCAGTCACCATCTGCTCTGCTCCAAGCAAGAAAACGAGGCACGGACAGGGGTTCCCTGGCTCTGACTTTGTTTTTGTTTTTGTTTTTTTAAATAGCTAATTTGGGAAATGTCAGGGTAAAGCAAAGTTAACGCTGCTTCATTGGAAATAAGAGGCCAACCGTCCAGGCCAACAGGTACATTCTTCAACAACGGTTGAGGTTCTACTACCTGCCGGGACACCAGGCACGTGTGGCAGACATTCCCCACGCAGGTCAGCTCCTCCTCCCACGACACTTTCCATCTTGCCACCATCTCCGGCTCGCCTGCCCTGAATCCCTGACTCACTCACTTCCAAGAGCCGAACAGGGCACAATATTGAGCAAACACGGACAGATGCCTGAGCCACAGATGCCTCACTGAGCAAAAGGGACCGCTGTGTATTACCAGACAGAACGCAAATTCGTAACCAGATTTGTTTCTGTCTTTTTTGTTTATCTGCAGAGAGAAAAAGTAGAAAAAAGAATTCATGACACGAGAGCACCCACAAGTCTGCGAATGACTGGCGTGAACTCTCTGCGTCAGGGACAGCACCCCTCCGCCCAACCTCAGAATCCCACCCAGCAGGCGCCTGGGGAATAGTGCATCTTGGTTGCAAGCTATGAGTCACCAGGCGGTCCCTAAGCCTGCCTCGGGAAAAGAAGTTGCTGAATTGAAAGTCATTAATCTGTCCACGGCAAGAAAAACTTTCTGTAATTTTGAAAAATGGGAAAAACCGAAGTGAATTTCCTAATCTTGTGAAATAAAAGAAAATGTCGCCTGCTCTCCCTTTTCTTCTCCACCTTTTTGTAAAGGGAAGAATTTTGTAAAAAGGAAAAAAAAATGTAAAGCCATATTAGGGGCAAGTCAGTGACTTTTCTCTCGTTCATAAACACATCAAGAATGAAACATTTTCCCATACACTGCTTCATCCATTCCTCACGCCATCCTTTGTGAAATACATACTGATATTATCTCATGCTATAGCTGAGGAACTCGAAGTTCAAAAAGGCCAAAGGTCACTTCCAAGACTTACCTCAGACCTCACAAAAGAAACACTAGACTGAAGAAGTCATATTAATAAAGATTCAGAGAAAGAAACAGAAAGCCTAGAAAGGAACTGAATTCAAGAAACCCTAGATTTTTATGTCAGCCAAACTTTCAATGAAATGCAAGAGTGAAACAAAAATATTTTTAGTTATTTAAGGTCTCAGAAGGTTTACTACGCAAAGACCCACTTTGAAAATACATTTTTAGGAGAAATAATGCCGTAAAAATAGAAGATAAATTCCAGAAGGACACTACTAGATACAGAAGGAAAAGTGAGTAAATATGTTAACAAGTTTATTTGCTAAATAAATAATGACTAAAAAATATATAAAACCTAGAACTACAGAGCAATAGCAATGTGGTGGTAGGCAGAACAGGGACAGACAAGCATGAGGTAAGAACACAGACATGTATTTGCTATGGTTGGCAGAAGATTTGGAAAGATAATGATAATTTTAATAATTTTAGGGTAAGCACCAGAAAAATAAAACTATAACGTTAAAACCTATAAAATAAAGGCCAGGTGCTGTGGCTCACGCCTGTACTCCTAGCACTCTGGAAGGCTGAGGCAGGGCGGATTGCTCAAGGTCAGGAGTTCGAGGCCAGCCTAAGCAAGAGCGAGACCCCGTCTCTACTAAAAATAGAAAGAAATTAATTGGCCAGCTAAAAATATATACAGAAAAAATTAGCCAGGCATGGTGGCACATGCCTGTAGTCCCAGCTACTCGGGAGGCTGAGGCAGAAGGATTGCTTGAGCCCAGGAGTTTGAGGTTGCT